>BOPP01000037.1:6680026-6712543 GCA_017312745.1 Gryllus bimaculatus
AGGCATTTTAGAAATCAGAATGGAGAAGTAAAACCACTAGTCTGATGCCAGTTTATTTCACTACGATGATTTCGCTTTTTTTTTCTTTCTCAAACGATGGGAGAAATAAGCTTATTTTTTCATGCATTAAAATCGCTGGCGCACAGCTCGTCCAGTATGAAACGGATCGCATGGCACGATCGACGGAGAGTATGCGATGAGAAAGGGCGGCCAAATGCATTTGAGAGCGGCTGGAAATGCGTTATAACGTTTTGTTGACACAAATCCCTTGAGTTTCAAAAACGATTCTCAGTACTTCTTACTCAAATAGTCCCAAAAAAATTCTTCTCTACGATTCCCAACCCGTCACACGCAATCGCTCGGCAATGTCACAAAGTATAAAGATTATGTTAAGCCTCGTCAAATGGGAACAGTTCTAGAATCGAACCCGCGATCATGCCGATAAACATCATGTATACTTACATTAAGGCTATTTGTGTTAAACTAGCTAAAATGGAAATATTTGTATTCTCAACACACGATATAACAACTTCAACCAAACTGAAAAAAAGAATACCTTAAAATTGTACATAGTTCAGATATCTATCCTGACCTTTTCACTTCGATATTTACGTTCACAACTACAGGTATGACCCAAATCGCCCAACAACAATATTAGAAAGATTTAATGTAGATTTACAAAGAGTCCAATATCTCACCTGGAAAGAGTCAAAAGAAGAACTCAAAACCGTTCTCGAATTGTTGGCCGGCAGTGCCTTTATTCGAGTTCCAGAGTCACGACGCAGCAACGCAGTTCTCCCGCCCAGCCCAGGGTCTAATCTGTTAATTAAGCTGAGAAATACAATCCGCGGCCCCGCGGCCATCGCAGGAGAGCTGCCGAAGACCTCCGCGCCGCGCGTTCCCCAAGTACAACCTCCTCGGAGGCGGCTCGGCGCAATCAGAGGCGCGCGGGGGAAGAAAGAGCATACATCACGCGCGGCACCGCCAGGCACCGCGAGGCGTGCAATTTGCGCGTCGCTCGGTGTGATCGGGCGGGCAGCGCCGTTCGCTTCGCTTTGCTTTATGGACTGTCAGCGCCCGGGGGTTCCCCTGCCCCCAGCGAGCCCCTCGGTGCTGCTTTTTGACCGCGCAACCGTCCAATGCCAACTCTTTTTTCGGTTTTGTTGTTGTTTTTTTTACTTATTTAAGGTCTCTATTCAAACTCTAGGATCATATAGCGATCACTGTAAGTAACATTGGTGGTAACCTATGCCAATGCATAGGTTCATCGCATCCATCCCTGCCCCGGGCAGGATTCGAGCTCGCGATCCTACAGGTACGAGGCAGCTACGGCTCCTCAACCTTAGTGACCTCGCCTATCCAGGCTGGCTTTAAAGGTCATTAAGGAAGTTATTAAAAGTTTAGAGGTATCCAACATTAAAGGTAGTTCCAGAGAGATACCTTAAATAGATAAATATTTTGATTATGATTATCGTCTATTATTATTGGGGATATATGGAGTTAAGTACAATGACATTAATATTTTGAGTGCTGACATTGAATTCTGAGCTAAAGGTTACCTAGCTGTTTCAATTTAAACATTTGTGTCCTTAACCCCACAATCATATTTGCTGTTCGTTTCGCGCTGATATTGGCACGCGCACATTCGACGCAAGGGAAGTGTAGGAGCTATGTGATGAGATATGAGAAAAAGAGCAATTGCATGCATGGATAAATAGAACAAGAGGCACGAAGAGGTCAGTTTGTCCGGTTAGTTATTGGAAAAATCCCCTCGCAAGTGCAGCAGTAACCCAATGCTTCTTTCCAAGACGGCCTTGTGATGCAGTGTGCCGATGCACTTTCGAATAGTATCGTACCAGCAAATACATTCCTTTCGAGAGGTCACACACCACGACCCCTATTCAAATCCCTCCCACATACGCGAGAAACAGCACATGCAGCGGCGGCGGCGGCAGCAGGAATGCTGCCGCTTGGCGCTGCCCTGCCAGCGCGGTGGCGCGGCGGCGGCGCGGGGTATTGAGTGGGAAAAAGATCAATTATGATCGAGCCGAGCTGGCAACACGTTCCGACACTTAAAGCCGCAATAACCCGGGCAGGCGGCCGCGGACGGGGAGGCGGCGCTGCCAACCTCCGGCGCAGAGGCCCCCTGCATTCAATTCGTGCGCCACGGGGCAGCTCTAGGAAGACCGAGCGGCTGGGAAACAAATGTTCTGGAACGGAATTGTGATTGGATTAATTCTTGGAAGGAAGAGTGATTTTTATACGTATTCATGGCAACCGGGGTACTAGACGTAAAGAGCTGAAGATGAACAACCCCAGCACTCTGTACAAAAATTTCTATTTAAAATTTCTGCACTTCAAAGAAATGTATGTTCGAATGATGAATTGACAATATTCGTATAGAAGATTACATTTTCATCCATTTCCTCTGCGAGCGTATGAGGTATCTATTAATTAAAGAAATCAAATCACTCCAATATATATTAACCGAAGCAGCTGTGTACGATGATAAGTATGAAGAAAGACACGTGGTAAATATCACACTTTTAGATCAAGGCAGTCTAGAAATGGAGGCATTGCACCTAGAATCCTGTAGTCATCGAAGTCAGAGCCGCGATGAAGAACTTTTTATTTTTGGAGTCATTTGTAAAACCAAACTTATTCATTTTGCTACTATTTTAATACCTATTTTTTGCAGCCTGGAACAATGCAACTTCCAGTTCAAACGTCTGAAAAGTAAGTATTGTATAAATGGTGTATAACTTGTAAACAAAACTAATCATTGATTAATCGCACACGTTATTCAATATAAACATGTCCAAATATCGAAACCCAAACAGTAAAACTATTGTTTCAGATTACGCATCAACTAATATTATTATTCTAACCCGACATGAATGCTGACGTCATTCGTGTATCACATGGTTAGGTGCCATTCTAAATCGTCTTGAATGAATTCCGAACTCAATAGAAGGACAGTTCCAAATCAAGAGTATTGTGAAGAATAACATTCTACGGCGGAAATTTCAACATTCGGCGCCACAATCTCAAAATTCTATTCGTTCACTATGGGGCATCTCCAGTGTATGCAGAGGCAAGACAACAAAACTTCTGTGACCTAATAGTGATTGGATTACGTCTAGGACATTAACAAATGTTAAAGCGCTACTCGTCTTACGGCGCCGTAAATGAATAAAATATCTACGTACATTTCGATATATTTTTCAGATTTCTTTTTTAAAGATAACTGTACTGACGGAAATACTCACTCTCAAAGTATTCTCATTGAATTCAATTTCTTTATATACTGAATTTCCAGGAACCGCCATCTAAATAACGCAGGCGATAGCAGTGACCACAAGTGTTGGGGTTTATGGGTTGGAAACCTGCGTACGACATGTCTTGTGATGATCAGGAAGTGATAGAAAAAAGGAAACCACCGCGAATCGAAAATCGAAACTAGAATTAGCGATTTTTTAATTGTCCAAAAAGGCTAACTATTACGTCTCTGAACTATCTCTCTAATAATTCGTTAGAAATACGCCACTAAACGGAGAAGGTAAGGTGAAATGGAAAGACATTAATTCACGAGCTCTTATCAAACAGCTTTCAAGAAAAGCGTGTGACGTGAACGGCATCATAATATTCAGCGGTTTAACGATTACAAAACGTACAGCGTCATCACAAGTCATAGGTCACCAAAAGCCAGCTCAAAATTCAAAGACATTATATAAATTAATAAACATGACATTTTTCGAGATTAGAGTCGATCTTGGCATAATATATTTATCTGACACGTGGAAACCACATCACAAGAGTTGGAACTGGGAGATGACCGGTTTTCACCCATCAGAGACACGCAAAAGGAAATACATCAAACGAAACGTAACCAAACAGGAAGTTAAGATCGAAACAAGCCCAATTTGTCAACATTAAACGTCAAAACGAAGTCTCATTAGACGGAAGACAAATGACTGCCAAGTGCTCTCCGCACCAATTACGCGTTTTCCTTAAACCTCACAGGGCGCGTATCCGCTGCCGGGAGTATCATGTTGCAAGCTCCCAGCTGCGTAGCTAATCACAGCCCCACTCACACACACACACACATGCGCGCGCGCGCGAGTGATGAGGGCGGGCGAGGATTACACGTGAGATGCCGATGGGACGCAGCGCAGCTCGATGGGTCGTTGGAGTGCTAACGTGTTAACGGGCGGAGGAGGTGGGGGGAGGGGGGGGAGAAGGGAGGAGGATAGACCGGCGCTGCGTCGGACGAGACAAAAACTTGGGACGTCCGCGGCGCCCCGATTACCGTGCCCGGACGCCTCCCGTCGCCTCCGCTTCGCACCTGGTCCACGTGGCGGCGCGCACATCGCTCGACAAGGCGCGACCGCGCTTGGGAAGCGGAGGCCCTGCCCCGAGGATTGGATTGATTCATTCATTCATTAGTGATTTCAGATGCGTCAATTGGTGAAACATCATCAGTCCCATACGTATAGTGCACGTTTTCATCACATGAGGTGGCGGTGATCTTCACCGCTGGATGGCGAAATCCGGCGCCGACCAACCTATCTGCATTAGGTATTTTTTCCCTCAACGAGGTACTTCCCACGCGCGGGACAGCCCCAACTGGGACAAGCTCTGGTCGTCCGACATGTGTGTTATTGTAGTGCATAGGAGTAAGGGGTGAGGATAGCGCAAAGAGGGAAGAAAGATCGATCGCGCGCGGTCAGTCTCCCGTTTGTTAAAGTTGTGCTCCAGCATTCGCGTGGTGTTGAAGGGAGAAACCACGGAAAAATGTCGATCACAGCAGCCTACTGCTGGAATTCTTCTCCTGACAGCGAGTGAATTCGACCTAGCTCTCTACGTAGTGTCGAAAATCCTGGCACTGTCTGCCCTTGAACCCCAGGCCCTCCCGGTCAGAGGCTCTGCAGTGTCATCAATTGATGCCCTGAGTCACCAAAGCCGGTCCGATGATGCACACTGCGCGCATATATCTATCGTAATAAGTTCAGAAATGCATGTCCAATCAGGTAAAATACGACCGCTACCACCTGATTATTGCTCGATATTGTCAGGAATAGTTCGTTTTCTGTCTTTAAATTATCAGAATGTTTTAAACACAAATTCCTGTGGTATTCATAAAATTATTTTGCCTCGGCACACAAATGAAATTTTGGAAGCAATAAGTACTAAACAGTGCTTCAAAGATAAGGATCTACATAAGGATGGGTGAAAACCAATCCATATAAGTTATTCCATTATATTATATATAAGCATTATATTCTATTCAGAACAAAATTGTTGTACGCATTGATAGTTATATTAGTTTAACTATAATAGATACAATGTAAACTTATATTAAAAACTTTAAAAAGTATTTAAAACGAAAATATTCAATAAGTAATGAATAAAAATCAGTTTTGTACTTGCGTTTCTTGAGCACACCAAGTACCGCAGAGGTGAACATTCTAAGGAGCGGACAAGATTTTCGAGTGCCCCTACAAAGCAAAGAGCTTTAAATGTATGAACTAAAAGAGATATCGAACATTCATCCATTAATTATTTTTAGCTCAACTAATTATTACATAAAAAAGTGAAGTTCTTTAAAATATGTTCCTAGACCCCACACCTTGTTACTTCACAGGAGAAATATCCTTTTTCCCCCCCACACCCAGCACTTAAACCACGGCTGAATACTCAAGACTTTCTTCCATCAATTGACTTCCTGCCATCGACAACACTGCGCATGCTAGTCCGGCTGGGCTGTTCCCAAGGCGCGCTCATCTCCATCTGATCCTGCTGCATCATGGGCTCCGTGTTTTTTCCAGCCTCCTAAAACTGACGCGGGCGCAGGATATGGACGAGGCCCTGACACTGAAGTTGCGCCACTAAGAGATTATTTGCATCCAACTCGAGCCTTCGGAAGTCGACGGACGTACAGGCTACGGCGATAATTAAGTGCGACTCGACCCATCATTATGAAAACAATGAAAAAGTTGTTTTGAAAGTGTGAATATCCCGTTCACTAATGGATCCTGCACGGCCCTCCACGCTGCACAAAGAATGTGCCACCGCACACAAAAAAAAATGTGTTGAGGCAACTTAACATTCAGCTTGATATAAACGATAGGAAATTAATCACCAACTCTGCGTGGCAGTGTTGATTCTTTTAGATATGTACAATTAATCTCTTGGATAAGACGTCGACTAAAACACTCACTCTCTCTTGACAAATGCCTGGTAGCAGAAGGTATTTTTTTTCTTCGAATTTCTCTTGGTTCACAGGACTTTATGCAGCAGTAGCGACCTCGGTCAATTGCGTTTAATCAACTTCCCCGGCACTGGGAATGGATGTGATGAGAGACACCGAGTATTCAACGTTAACGAGCCATAATTCTCAGAAAATGCTTTGTTCTCCTGCATAAACACATCCTAACACCAGCCAGTAATTCACTTTTCTGTTGAGTGCCGAGGAAGATCCAAGAATATACTTGTCGCACGAGTCCGTAAGATAAAGGGGAATGGTTTGCATGAGTCAGAATGTTATACACAAACCACTGCAAATATTATAATATGTATTTAACAATCCAAGATACTAAGAAATAAATTTGTTTTATGGTGCATTTGTAATAGCAAAATGTATTTGATACATTCCTAATGCTATATTTCACAGAGTTACAAGAAAACTCAAGAAATAAGTGGGTGTAGTTAATAGAAAATGTATTTTATCAGAAAATCACTTATACTTAATGAGGAATACAGTATGTTTGTAAAATATGCGAAATTAATCTCAACGGAGAGAGATATAAAAAAATGAATATTGAAGTAATTCTTTGAACGAAATGGAACATCTTGGTGTTTGCGATAGGATTTGATGAACAGTAATCTACAGCCACAGTTATCGAAACGTTTACTAAGAAGTAATATTTTGGATTAGTTGACTGATGTCAACATGAACATCTACTACAATGATCATTAGACTCGCTAGAATAGAAACTGTTTTCTCCCGAGAGGTGGTTCTAGTAGAAAAGTACACTACAAAATGCTTGAGGAATGGAAAGAGAGTAATAAAGGTGAATATGGAGATTAAAACTAGGTAAGCCAAATTAAGGTAAGAATGCAAAAGATACGCTAGGTGACAGCATTACTGTCAGCATTACAGCGTTGCAGTCTACTACAACAACTAAATCCTTTCCAAAAAAAACAACATATCATGCCTTCCAAATCTCGAAAAAGAAGTGTGAATTGTAAAATAAGATTGAATACCAAAAAAAAATTGAAACTAAGGCTTAATATTGAACCCTTCATGGAGACAGAACCAAAGGGAAAATTTGGGAAAGTAACAAATTATCGCGTTTTATTTGCGAAGCCATAAATAGCGACGGCTAATTGCAGAGCGATAAATTCGAGAAGCATAGAATGTGAAAGTTTATAATGTAATATGTGATGTCACATAAGAAGATATTACAATTTCTAGTTTGATATCAGTGCCAACCTTTATGACCATACTTTAAATGTGTGAATGATATTTAATTTAATGAGGGGGAGGTGATATGATAATGAATTAAGAACCTATTATCATACAATCGTTGCAATCATGACATGAGTGGGGAAATGGGGGCACCCAATAAATCCTACAAATTTCGCAAACATCGACCGAGATCTGATCTCAGCAGTGGTTGGCGATCTGTCGGATTGCTATACCACATAAGTAAATAGTATCTTTAGTGTGAACGTAAAGCATTAATGAAATGTTATATTCATTTTACGACTGTATACGATAAACGCAAGCGTAAAACCGTCATGTGGCAAGCAGCCCGCAATCTAGTTAAAACCCAAATAAGGTAAGCAAAGACTGTGTCAGCCGCAGTGGTGCGGCGAGGCTCGGCGCCGAGCCCGCGTCCGCGCTAAGCAGCCTGGGCGTGCGGACTGCCTCCGCGGGCGGGCCTCTTCCTTCCACCTCCGCCTCCGCCTCCGCGTCCACCTCCACGGCACGGCGCCGAGGCACGCGAGGCGCGGGGGCGGGGAAGGGCAAGAGCGCTTCATTAGAGGGGGCGGGGGCGGAGGCGCCTACGCCGCGTGTCGCGCCCAGGGAGGCGGCCGGGCCTCATCCATCACGCGCCCCGCGAGCGGCGACGTGCCGTCCGCCCACGCCCACGCCTCCACCCCCGCCCCGCCGCCATGGAATCAGCGAGCGGAAGCGGAGCGGAGCACAGGCCTGGGCGGCGATATCTCGCGCGAAAGCGGCCCCGCCGAGGGGGCCGTTTCCACGACGGGGCGGCGTGGCGGTTGCGGTGCGCGGTTGGCGGCGGCGGGCGGCGGTGCGTGGCCGGCGGCGGTGGCGGTGGCTGGTGGGCCGGTGGCGGTCGGCCGGTGGCGCGGCGGTTGGCCGGTGGCCGTGCGTGGCAGGTGGCGGCGGCGGGTGCGGTGGCGGCTGGCCGGTGCGCGGCGTCGCGGCGGGGCGGAGAGCGGGGGGCGGCGGCGAGGCGATCGCCGGCTCCATTGAACCGCCCCCTCGGCTCGCGGGAGCGATCGACCGGAGCTGCGGGGAATGTTCGTCGGGTGCCGGGAGACGTCGTGTGGCATCCGATGATATCGGTGAGAGTTGGGCGCAGCGGAGTGAGAACTGGCGGCGTGCTGTTTGTTGGGTTAAGAAATTCAGGGGGGAATACGATGTTGTTGGGGAAAGCGGCAGAATACTCATTTCCGCATTCAACTACCTTCCAAGATCCTTCGTTCTGTTCTTGGAATCGACATTTCATGCCAGTGAATTCCTAATTCCTTTATGTAACGATCCGATGTTGGGAATTTACATTGCAGATCTAGGCATGCAATTCTCGCGACATTAAATAGTCTGATGATTCGCAAATGATTCAAGTGGCAAATATAAAATATCATTCAAGCGACAGTGTAAAGAACCATCCCACGACTTTAATAAAACCAAGAATTAACTTGTTTCGTTGAGAACAAACACAGATGTAAATTTAGTACAAGTAGAACCAGAAATTCTTAAAATTTGTACATTACTCTATAACACCATTCGAAGTACGATAGAAGGAAACCAATACATGTTCAATAACATAAATGAAGTGAGGAAGGAGTCCCAATGGACCATCTTAGCAATATGCAATCCCAATCGACAGGACATTTTCAGCTGCCAATAACATTCGACGGCATCGCACACTTCCGTGCGGACCGCCGATCTCCACTTCTTTCCATCTTCGCAAAGGACCAGTCAACCCTCACCCCACCCCAACGGCGCCCACCGCCACCACCTCCACGTACCCCTCCCCGCTGCTTGCCCGTACCTGGCCGCTCGCGCCCCCGCCGCGCCCGGGACAGTGATCGGTATCTGCGATTAAGCAGCTGGAAGCGGCCACCGGCCGGGCCCCGCGAATTTGATTTACACGCGCAAACAAGCGTTTCGGAATATAGATTTCTAATTTATTTTAATTTAATTTACGGGAGCACGAGTGTAACCGGTGCTATAAATAAAAGCGCCACAGTAAAACTTTCATTGGCCACATTGCCTTACAATAAAGGAGAGCTGTTGAACATTTATATACCTAATGGGGTTCTGTCATTGGAACACGCGGCGGCGAGTGGAAGGCGGTGCGGAGGAGGAGGGAGAGAGGGAGGGAGGAGGGAAAGGAGAGGGGTGGTCGTGGGGGTGGTGACGGGAGAGCGCCGGATCCGGAACTCGAACCGAAGAACGTTCTCGAAGCGCGGCGCCGTGCCCTGGGGCCCCCGTGCACGCACCGGGCCACGGTGGATGCCGAGCGAGCGCGGCGCGCGAGTCGTGAGCACAAAATCGAATTTCAAGCGGGACACGGCCCGCGCGGCCCGCCCGAACGCTTGTCCGCTCGGAGAGTGTGCGTTGACCCCGGCGGCGGCGGCGGCGGCGGCGGCGGCGGCGGCGGCGGAGAGACGTACGCGGCGGGAAAACACGAAACGGAAAGTAATGAAATATGACCAGACCAATAATATGTAGAATCTTATTACCATTATTCACTAGTCCAAACAAGCGATACACACTACACATCTTCGGGGCCTAACGACACATCCTTGTTATAGGTGAGAAATGCAAATCGTGCGGTTGGCATCCCTCCAAAGGATGGCTCGCTGGCTCGCGCCGTCCTCGTCGCCGGCTCACTCCGCTGGATGCCGCGGCGGCGCTTCCTCAGGTCATCGGGGCGGGCGTTGCCACAGCAAAAGATACCACACTAGATCCTGAGATGAATTTACTTTTTTTTGGGTTCATATTGACTTATAGAGTATTTTACGCGTCTTGCAGGAAAATATCATAGATTGTGATAGCAACAGATTTAAAATGCTTTGTTGAATCACATCAGATACTATGTCTGGAGACTGCAAGCCAAAATAATTGCAGATTGTTCGTAGGCCGTAGACTAATGCACTATTTATCCAAAATTCCAAATTTCTTTAAGGGATGCAATTGTTGACGTCTATTTCCCTCTCTCGCTCCCTTCTCTCCCTCCTCTCTCTCTCTCTCTCTCTCTCTCTCTCTCTCTCTCTCTCTCTCTCTCACACACACACACACACACACACACACGTACATCTTTGCAGTCGAATCCGTAAAAAGTTTCTAATATATATATATATATATATATATATATATATATATATATATATATGTGTGTGTGTGTGTGTGTGTGTGTGTGTGTGTGTGTGTGTGTGTGAGAGAGAGAGAGAGAGGGATTGTGAGTAAAATAATACAAAATAAATAGTAAATAAATACAAAATGTGTTTTTGGCTAGGCTCCAAAGCAGGCACACTGACTCGCAGGAGCGCCCAAGAGGTTGTCATCAATGCAGCGGGCTGTCCAGGGTGACTATAAGCTACGGGAAAAACGCACACTGCGGAAGAGCCATAAAGAGTCATGGATCTCGCTCACATATTTGCTCTTGGGATTTAATAGTGCAGAGGCATTTTAATACCACAGAGCAGGGGCTTCAGAATTACAGGGCGACAAACCAACTCTTAACACACGTTCCTGTTAACACACAAAAAGTGCAATTTGGTATAATTGTAACCACATGCCACGAATTATTTATCAAGACGTCTGATAACTTTACTGGAGCCTTATAAGTCTAATGTTTTGTGTGAAAAAGGAAATTTGCCTTCTTTAACATATTCATATTTTTCGTTACTTTCTAACAAAGAGAAGTACTAATAGAAGAAAACAGAAATTAATTACTTTCAGTGAAATATGAATATATGTAAAATGCAGATTCGGACCATGTAGGAAAGTTAAAAAGGAGGTAGGGTAATACAAATTATTGCTTATACACCCCAAAATCATAGTAAAAAAATGAACATTTCTTGTTATGTGTGTCAGATTATTTTTTATATAATATATGATCTTCATCTTTAACCCAAATATGTGAATTACATTATTTTAAACAACCTTAATAATGCTGTAGAATATCACTTAACTCTTAACGAAGTCAATACAAATATTTTGCTTATAAAACGAACACGACATTTCTTTAGATACAATTCTCTGGGCAACCCCACGCTTTACTTTCATTCTCAAGACGAGGTTCGTGTGTTCCATTCGCCTCTCAAACAGGTCCGTGGCACAAAAAGTTTAAGAACCCTTCTGGGAGGGGAAGTGCGCAAGAAGTTGACAGGCAAGATACCCTTCTCGCTGCGATCCAGCCAGCGTTTACTCAAGAGAGCTAACTATCGGGTGGAATTGCCGACAGGCAGTCATCAACCAAGGAATCGCTTAAAGCTAGACGAAGAACCTGCAATAGAAGAACTGCGAACATTGGAAACTATCACCTCCTCTATCTTAATGTGCAACGTACAACCTGTTGCGCGGAGTAAAATGTTTCCTTTCGCCATGTTATACATGAAGACAGCATTTCCTGCGAGCGAAGAAATCGCAATGTCCGTATGCAACATGAGAAGATCTCTCTTTCGTGCAAAGCGTCTTAGAAGCGCACACTTTTAGCAGCACGTACGCGCACACACACACACACACACACACACACACACACACACACACACAAACACACTTTACAAAACAAGGAATGCATATGTTTAAATACCGAACGAAAACCACACGCGATTATGGAAGAAACATGTGAATTCTCGAAACCCGAAGAAGAAGTAAGTTTCGGTATGTCGAGTCCTCGCAGAATTTTTGCCATTCACATCATACATTTTTTTAAATCTCTTCATTTTCTGTCCTCTGCCTACTCTATGTACTCAGGCATTTTATCATCTTAATACCCATTGAATTCCAAGCCAATTTTTAAAGTAAATATCCTGAAAGTCTCATCAGATTTTCCAGCGAAATATGGATCGAATTCCATGCGTTCTTACAAATTATTCCGAGTTGGTAAATTTATTCCCTACACGGTCTTCAAAATGTATTACAATTGATTTTATTTATATTAAAATTTTGAAAAATTCAAGTGTTTCTAGAAATTATAATGAGTCAAATCAGAAAAAATCATGATTTACGAATACCTAGTATGTCCAATCCCGAGACCCATCTCCCTAGGCACAAAATTGCAATTTTCTCAGCAACATTCGAATACAGCATATGTGATAATACTGAAATTCTAGTGTCTTTTTATTATTCATTCTAACGTTTTTATTAGTAGATTTGATAGTCTTCAAACGTGGCAAACGTTCGAAGACATCCTTGATCTTCGAACAGACGTGCATCTAAGTGAAGCAATTTTCAATGTGACTCGAGGGAAAAACCAGAGGTCACTTTCGTCGTGTCGTCATATCTTACGGTCTCCCTCCCTCCCTCCCTCTCTCTCCCTCTCTCTCTCTCTCTCTCTCTCTTGGAAAACGTTGTGTACTTGATTATCTCTTCCTTCACCTATATGCAACTCCGTTGTAGCGCCTAAGGCCAGAGAACGCAGTGTCGTAGAACGCGGATAACAATCTCGAGTCAAGCAGTGACAGTCGCTTGTAGCAACCGCAGGAATGCAAATCGAAGCCATCGAAAGCGAGCTTTCGACATTCCAATAGGCCTTACGTCACTATGGTGTAATGATCCTGTTAGAACTGAAACGTCATTTTTTCTTAAGTATACAGGCAAAACGTAATTACATCCTTTATGCCTAAATTGCTCTGAAAATTTAAAAAAACAATTTAGAGAGTTGAAATTGCATCATCCAAAGACACCTCCATAATCACCATCATAAGAATAAGTTCAGTTAGCTGACGTTTCAGCCGATAACTTCTTCTTTACGCACCATTTCTTCTTAATTTAGACAAAATGCTCATATGACATTAATATAGTTCAAGAATATTGTGTTTCTAATATAGCAGATGAGTAGCTGAAATTATTTTATGTTCTAGACATTTAGAGGTAATAAAAGTTACCATTCTGTTTAGAGCTTGGTGATTCAGAGTGTTTCATTCAGAGCAATTAACACTTCTCCGACAGCACATGCTATCTCGCATTATTTGTAACTTTTGCAATTTTCGAAAATAGAATTCAACCGAAATGAAACTTTTTACAATTTTGAATTGTGCTCTATCTGAGAGAAAGAAGTAAAGAAAAAAAATGAAAATATCCGTTTCAAACTCTCAGGACTTCGAGTTCTGTAGGAACAAGGTTTATCCACTTTTTCGTTTGTAGGGCCCTACAATACCATGTTATTCTGACGAAAAATCGCCTCTTTCCGCAAAACTTACAATACTTTCTCCTTATTACGTATATATGTAGTAGGTACAAAAGTTAAAAGGAATATATCAACATTTGTGCAGCAAACAACCGATTAAAAAACCGTGTGTGAGATGACAACAAGGGATATACATAGGTGTTGTTAGAATGTGAGATTTGTAACCCTGTTGTTAGAATGTGAGATCCGGCGGCGACTTTTAAGCCTACAGGCAGTGTTTCCCCTTCCCTATTCCCGTCAGCGGGACACCACCCCAGCCAGGATAAGACGTAATTTCCCGAATTATCGCCCGACATAAGTGGTGGTGTAGCGCTTCCGTGCGTTCAAGGAGGATGGAACAAGGATAGGGAAGGAAAGATCGTGATCCGTTTGTTAGGGAGCTCCTGCAGTATTTACCAAGTATTGATTTTAGAGACAGCAAGATGGAAGAAATATGGTAGGGTAGGAGGGCAAAGACTGAAACAGCGGGAGAGCGTCATATCAGCAGAGTGGGAGGGTGAACGGTTGCGCCAGAGGCCAGGAAGTCCGGGCTGAACCTCCTTGGACTGGGTAACTGGATGATGATGATGAACGCTGAGTGTTCCGTACTTCTCAATTTATAACGTTTATGAGAATGCAAATCGGCTGCACGTGGACTAATAGCACGGCGACGGCGGAGGTCCATCGGGAGCCGATCGCCGGCCACGAGGCGAGTGGAGTGGGGAGTATGGGGACGAGACCCCGCAGACGGCGGCCTCAACGGTACACACGAGTGAACAGACAATTGCGTTCGGGCGGACGGCTGTGAGGTTGTTTAGAGAGAGGAACTGGAGTTAAACCATTCGAATGACGACGGTATTATGATGGTGATGATACACATTTTGGCAGCTCTTCTCGACAAAGGGCAACCAGTGAAGTAGGGACAGACCGTTCACCTATCGGTAACCAGGTTCAAATTCCGGTGGATCTACTCAGATTATTTGCGCGACAGGTTTTCTCAGGGTTCTCCCGTTCCTTCTGCCTCTCATTCCGCTATTGCTGCATCGTTTATTCTTCATTATTCATTCGCCTCAGATATGGCTGAAAAGGCTACAGTGATTGAGAATCGTAGAAAAGGAGTTCTCTCAGAGGTGGTTGCAGGCTGCGGAAGCGGTGAGTATTAGTAGTGTCAATACTTCTCGTAAAGGAGGCGGTGATAGACGAAGAAACAAACTGGCGGTAAAAGTGGGCACGGTAGATAATGGTAATACATGTTTGAACGCAGCAGTGCAGTAGCGGCTGCAATTGTAGTGGTGGCGGAGGTGTATATTTGCAATAACGTAGTTTCGGAGTCGAAGTGAATGTCAGTAATTTAAATGCTGTCTCTGAGAGTGGATCCGCCGTGACGGTAGCGAAGGCGCCTACGTCCGCGGCCGAGGTAAGGGATTCTGCAGCCACGTCCCGACGGCAGCGACCGGATGCCGATTCTGAGCTCCCGCGCTCCGGGAGCATCAATAAAGAGCTGCAGCGCGCCTCGTAAAAAGCCGATCCCCGCGCGCTGATGTATAAAGTGCCTTCAGCATCTCCATTTCAATAAGAGCCAAGGCCCGCGCGCCCGCGTGCAGCGCCGGCCGGCGCTCGCGCAGCGGCCCGCCGTCGTTCTGCTCCACTTCAGGCCGGCCGCGCTGCAGTTCCTCTCCATTTATCCCCACGCAGATTATCATCAATGCGGCCGACTAATGCGTTTCCCCGCAGAAACAAACTATAACAAGCCAGATATTACTCAGAACAAACGCCGGGTGCAACAAAAACTGGAAGGCAATAATTCACTGCTGAGGACGATTACGGGCTTATTTTGCAACACTTATCTCGTTGGGGATCATTCGGTCGGCAAGCGCCTTCCTGTAATTCGTCTATTATCAGGGAAATGAGATGTCAACGGAGTCCATTTCATTATTATTTGCACAGGAATGAGTCTATAAACAAAAGCCTGTGGTGGGGGGTTTTGAGAAGGACCGAAGGAGGAGCGTTCAACGAGAAGAATCGTACTTTTCTCATTCTCCAAAGTTATGATGTTCTAAAGAACAAAAGGTCATAGAGAAACAATCAGTGCATTAAGGAATCTACGGAGAAATGTGCTTTTTTCATGCGCATATTGATGAGGGAATGCCAATAATGAATGATAAAACCGGTTATCAACAAGGAGATAAGAACAACTATTGTGGTGTTTGAATAAGGAAAAAAATATTTTTTGTTGAAGAATGGCAACTTCAAAATACAGATTTCCACGACTCTTTGTTTCGTGTAAGATTGCACATTAAAATGGAAATGAATTCTGAATGGATAACCTTCAGGGAAATATTAAGAAACATTTATCTGGCATTGGGAGAGAAACATCACAAAAGAAGACAATATTTTATAGACAGGAAAAAATCTACCAGTTGCCAGAAGTAAAGGCTAGCTATGGAATGTCAATGTAAAAATTGATTCTATAAGTAAGTTTTCTTTACAACACAGTAGGGAATATAAAACAACCACAGAAGAATGATGTGACAATGTCCTGAAAAAGTACTTGAGATTGTTTAAGAAAAGTCAGGAAACGAACAGGATGTTCTAGTTTGACATATATTATTGCACGACTCGACGTAGGCAATGGACACTCGAATTCGCGCTGATCGACGAGTTACGTCAACTCTTCGGAACGTCCGCCGCGTGTGTTTTGTGTGTGGCTTTCGCCGGGTCAATCCCATCTGAACTCAGAGGTACTTTACTTCCGCGTGGCGAGACCGACTATTAACGCTCTCCCTCCCCTGCCCCCGCCCCTCCGACGGCCGTGCGGCGTCCGCGTCGTGTGACAGAGATCAAGCACCTCGCTCCGGTTCCCCTCGCGCGCCCTTCTCGTTAGCAGCGCTCGACACGACTCCTCTCCGCTCGGCGCCGCACGGCCCATAGGCCAGCGAAGAGCCAAGACGCGGCGCCGCCGTCGACGCGCTGTGGGCCGGAGTGGCAAACAAGCGGACACATTAAAATACCGACAAAAATAAAAGATACCAACAAAATATATGACGTAATTAATATATTACAAAATTGTGCCATGAAAATTCCCAAATTCAACAGGTACATTCAAGGTAATCAGGCACGAAATCGAAGATTTTTAACAAACGTTATGCATCTCACCTCAATTACACCAACTAAAATTAAACATAACTATTTTATATCAGAGAGAGGCATATTAATCCAAAATTCGTTACAACAACAACTTTCTGTTACAATCTTACCGGTTTGCCAATTTCATAGCTACCCTTCATTTCCTCCAGTACTTTATGTTACTACAATAAAACAAAATTCGCAACTGGAACTCCATTACCCAAGAGATTACCCTTGAAAAATCCATTGAGAGCGGAAGTTATAGTTTCGACGGTAGTAGGTTTGAGAAACCAGCTAAATAGCTAGGTCGAAGTTGACTATTAAATCGCTGCTAATTCCATTTCTGTGGATTCCGTTAAGTATTTAATGTGGGAATGTAGGTGTCAAGTACTTAAGTGGGAGCAGACCACGTACCGATTGTGATTCATTCATCCTTCCTCATCTTAATCTACAAAATCTACATTGAGAGCTAATTTGAACTCGAATTTGGAAATGAAACCGTCAGTGACACATTCCTTGGATTTCGTTTACACAGAAAACGTACACCATATCACGACATACGAATGGGTATATTTCATTACTAGTCGGGTAATGTAAATGCTATCTCTTGTTTTAAAAAAAATATTTACAACAAAGGTGAAAGAATATGTTCTTGTAAGAAATTCATGTTTAGTCAAGTAATATGGAATGAAGAGTCAAAAAACTATTTTATAACGATAAAAATTACTGAGAAACGTGGAATCTAAAGTCTGAAGAGTTTATGACCGTCTGTCTTGCTGAAGAACAAGCAAATATTAACGAAGTAAGTGTCGTGCCGTCGCAAAGTGTCGTGCACGTTTTGCTTGCCATAAGCGCTTGAATCGTGTTAAGTGGTCAATTAGAAAATATTCGGCCGCTTTCCGCTTCTACCAAACCAACGTGCGGCAACGCCACCGCCGCCGCGACGCCCTCGACGACCTGAGAGGGCGCGCGCGATGTTCGACGCTCGGAGAGGAGCGAGGTGTCTCTTCCGGGAAGACGGAGATGAGGCGGAGCGCGGGGAAAGCGCAGGTGGAGCAGCAGACACACGTCCCCATGCCCAATCCCGCTGGCAGAGGAACGGAACCGCTTTACACTGCACATGCTCAGGGCTCACCATTACTTTTACATAAAAGAATATGGAATTTGAAGCCAGAATCTGGCACTCATCGACACTTAAGAACAGGATTTTACACTTTGTAATTCTACTCGTAGATCCGCAGACCGCTCGTCGGAATCTACTCAGTATCTATTCAGAAATAAGACCACCGAGATCGAACTACGATTTAAATTGACACAGCCAAATTCCTCTACTTCACTCGTACAGAAAACAAAAGTATAAGGAATTTTAAGTAACGGACAGTGAGCAGTTTTGGAATATACTTAGAAATGTTTATCTAATGTTACATGACATTAAAGAAGAAATAACAGTTATAATCCTTCAGAGATACTTGTGAACTTAAATAACATTATACTTTTAAGTTCGCGAAGAAAAATGATAACTCTAAATCGAATACTAGTGCGCGACAATTGTATAAACCAAATGATTCTCATACCGACAGACTTCCTACAAACGTACGAAGAGTGACTGCATACTTAACTCATCCCTCGTCTTCCCAAATCACAAATCCGCATCACGACCCCATTCCGGCCGCTCTGGAACACCGCCGTCGCGGAGGTCGAAAACGAAACCTTTCGCAGCGGGAGATCACGACGGCGCCGCGACGGCGTCAGCGAGACGGATGGTCTGGAGCGTCCGAAAGCAGTGTCCGTCGGCGGAGAGCAGCGCGCGCCAGCTCGTCGCTCGAGGCACCACGTCTCCGCCCCGCTCCGCTCTACCCCGTGCCGTGCCGTGTCGCCTCGCCGCGCGTCGTGTCGTGCCTTGTCTTGGCGGCGGCGGCGCGCGTCGGACGCCGCGGGGGGGCGGAGGGCGCGGCGCGACGAGACGAGATGCAGCCGCCGCCGCCGCTGTCCGGGGATGAAGTCGTCCGCCGCCCCCGCCCCGTCCCGTCGCCGCTCGGGAACCGTTCCGCTACGAGGCGCAATGAGCGGAAAGCGGCCGGCCCCGCGCTCGCGAACGCCAAAGGGATAGCGCATGCGCGGTCGCTAACGGGGCATGAGATGTGGCAGACGTACTTGCCGTCGACGGGAACCTCCGTGATGCCTTTTGCGGAACATTCGCTACCGGCGATGCTCTGCTTTGTAGAAAGAGAAGACGTCGCTGGATTTTCAGTTTATTTCTTTTGGTTTGTGTGTCTGATCTATAATACCACGTGAGGTTACCCTTGAAATATCCAGAGAACTGCCTACCAGAAATCGTCAATTAAGAATATTATACATCTTTTTTTTTTCATAGAATTTACATTATTTTATTCTACATCTTACGACAAAGCAGCAATTTACAAGGACGGAGATGGTATTTAAGAATAATAATAATGATGAATGTTATCCGTTACTGCGTCTTCTAGTATATTTCTCCCTGCAATGCAAGTAAGTCATCAAAACAAGCTAAATATCTCAATACTTTCGTCTTTAAAAACATGTTATTCCCATCTTAAACGGACAATTCAAAGTCACAACGTAAATTTCAGTCGGTTTTGTCCTCCGTCGTCCATATCAACCATTGATATGAAGAAAATACCACCACAATACCCACCAATTCCACCACTTCACCAGACCATCACCGCTGCCATAGCAATTCCTCACCATCCTCAAGGCTACCACCACGACCACGAAATACCTTTATCACCGTCCCAATGACTACAGCCACTCTCAAAACACCAAAGATTATCAATTATCATCATCATCACCTACCACAGACATCGTCCGGCTCCCGCCTCACCATTGCCTTCAGACATGTCGCCATCGCCATCACCAACACCTCCAGCCGTGGAGTCCACCGCCACGTCATCGCCAAGCACGCGGCTGTCCCCACACTTGCGCGGGGTCCCGACGCGGCGGCGCGCGGAGGAACGCGCGGGCGGATTCGCCCACGCGTAATGCATTCGAACGGGCGGACGCGCCGCACGCACAGCGCGCCCGATTTACGGCGCGGGGCGGCGTGCGGCGCGACGCAAGTGCGTGCACGGGCGCGGCGGCACGAGGCGAGTGATTCAACCACTTCACATGTACATTCTCGGCCAGCGGGGAACTCGTAGAATATCGTCAAGCGACGTGCCGTGACATGGTCTCACATCCGGAATTTAAGAAATGAAAAATGTTACCTGTGTAATAATAATAAAAATAATAATAATAATGGTAATAATAATAATAGAACATTTCGGTTCATTATTAAAAATACTTTTTAATTTACAGTTTGATCTATCGCTCACACTAACACTCGAATGAGAGAATCATGCCTGAATAAAATATATTGCCACTCTATCTGAACAATTCTATCTGATAACATTAATGTTCATCGCCATTCGTTAATCAGTCTTCATGAAGCTCTCAGGAGCAAACAGATGGTTGCTCATAGAGCAGAACGTCCCGCAGCAGACACGCGCTCCCGGCTGCTCCTTCCAGCGCATTTCGCTTCCTCTCCCGCCGCGGCGCGGCGGCCGCCTCCAGCGCGAGCAGCGCACGCCCGAGGAGCCGAGCAAATGACACGAGAAATAAGATTGGCGACGGCGAGCGCTCAAGAAGAATTCGCAATCTCGAAGCCTGCAACGACCAGACGGACGTCCCATTTGCCCGCCCCCGCGCCCAGCGCGCGCCTTGCCTCTCCTCCGCCGTCCCAGCAGCACGGGGTGAATCCTTCTAACACCGCATCTGCGCAAGGAGAAACCACGCTACTAGGAGCGAACTACACCCTTGTAGGCCATGCGTGCGCTTTGCAGTTTTTGATATATATATTTTTTTATCTCCATATCGAACAGGTGTTTATTAGGCTCCTGATTTGTCATAAATATCCGAAATCATTTCATTTGTGAAGAGTTACATTTTCACCCAAATTATCTTTATCGCCAACTATAAATCGTAGTTTTCTTGATTACATTGATTTTCTATAATAATTGTAGTTAGTAATATTAGTAATGGCGCTCATTCCACAAATTGATGCCCTCGTAAATAGTCATGAAGACACTACAACGATATTTTTCTGTAATGTTTCCCAGATATCAACACACGCTTTAAAAAATATCTTACATATTGTTCAAACGATTATTAAAATATCATCAGATCTTCTAAAATATTTCATTCACCTTACTGCCGCACTGTGAAAACCTGAATTCGAACAATGAATATTTTCTCTACGAAATGATGCAGATTCTCAATTTTTAAGATGCCTACGTTTTGCACTGAGAGAGTTGAATTCTCTGCTATTTACTCAACAGTTGAAATTCTGTGTTATGTGATAGTTCGCAGGACAATGATAGTTCACGAATTAAGAAGCATTTTTCTAATAAATACCTTAATATCATCGGAACTAAAGGTCGCGACCATGCGTGCATGCGGGGCATCGCCTTTTCAATGATATTTTCCTTTTCCATCTTCCCTCTTACGTTTAAAACATTTTTGACCTTCATTACCTCCTCCTCTTAGCCCGAGGGGCTATTAGCCTTTGTAGGTTTTCCTGCCATGAAACATTGACGAACACGACCCAAGCCTATAATCATGTGGTGAAAGCAGATACCAGGTGCACAGATAGCATGCGCCAGCTGGTGCACGCTATGTGTGTTTGAGAGCGACTGACTTGATCAAACAGTTCCTCGTTTAAGTAAACAACAAAGGATGAAACATATTACAGTCATGTGCAGCCCGTTGCATTATTCACGGAACGTTTATCATTGAAATATCGATTGCTCCGCAAAAAGCAAGATGGCGAGCAAAAAGTTTAACAAGCGATCTTCTTAAAAAAATATTTTTTTGGACAGACACTATTAAAAGCGGTTCTTTCAAGTCATGAACAGTGGGCTATAACGTCAATTTTTAGCACTAGTGTTAAAAGTGAGACGTTCAAGTATTGAGATAAATTTTGTAATGTAACAAAGAAAACAAATACATTCGTCTGACCGCATCGACTACAACGAGGACTGACCTTCATGCCTCATAATGTCAAATTATTGGTACACTTCAATTAAAACCAAATGAAAGGCAATAATGCTGTCTGAAAAAGTGGCAAAAGTGATTTTATTTTGCTCGGCCTATCGTCTTCGTATCGCAACAATTCGTTCTCTAAAAATAAAATGTCATTTTAACACTCATACCATAAATAACCATTCTTACAGAAAAGGATTTAATTTCAACAGCCCATTTTTATACAATATTTTATTAGAAAGGCCTATATCAACAGGATAATATAATGAATTCAAGCAAAAACTATAAAGTAAGGTACAGAAAGCATTCATTACTATAACATACAGCGGCGCTTGTATTTCCCTTTTTCCGCCGTATGAAAAAAGCCAGGAGGTTTCTGTAAACTTGTTTCCGCGGTCACTCACATGTACACCTGATATGTACTTACAGAACGGACATCTATGTTCGCGATCTGCTTGTTACACACGAAAGAAGAAAGTGTAGAAATATAGATCATTTAAGTACTATGAGTCATAGCGTAAATACAATTCTTAACCAGCATTTACCTAGGTAGTACAGTGCTACTACAAATCGTTTTAACCTATTCATATAAGGTTCGGAATTCGCAATATTCATTCCTTCAAACCCGTCACAATACGTCATCTGACACAGAAAATACCTGCGGGATTGAGAACTGAATTCTTACGTTGCCGAATCCACATCAAAATAGTACCTCAATTATTTACAGAAAAACAGAGAAAACGATTTGCCAACGTATGTACAGCATATATCGTAAAGCTACACGTACCAGCTCGAAACTCTCAAATTACCTCGGTAACTCTACCCACTCGGCGAACCCGTTCACTACTTCACCATTTTCTTGGAAACAGCTCCATCTCAACGGCCGATGCAATACAGCAGTTAATCCGTGCTTAGATAAAAGTACATCGATAATTCGACAGTATCAAACCACAAATGTGCATTAATGCGATTTAATACAAGGATTTATTTTTATTCCAGTTCACTTTGTTGCAGGTCGAATATTTAGTTTTATTTCATTTTTATTTTTAAATTAAAAGTAAATTAACAACCTTAAAACGAAATTAATTGTTTCGCGAACTTTAAAAATGTTCATTATTTCAGGCATATGTAAGAGAAAAGAAATGTTTATAAAATTTCAGTATCTCAGCTAGTGAATTAATATGCAGGTTGCCTTACATTTTGTTCTTTTTCAGATTTTTAAGGCACGCTAATTATAGTCGAAACTTAATCAAATCAAGTACTCCTAATCATTACGCACAAAACTAGTATTTCTGATCTCATTATCCAAATTTTCACACATCCCTGGGTTTCTCTTCCTAGGGTGTGATATTACCGAAATGTGCACGTTATCGCGGCCATTACGAGCGCCAACGTGCATGTAAAAGATCCTCAACCCTAAATGACGCCTCTGAGCTAAATTCAAATCGCCTGTTTCTCGTCCAAGAAATACCTCCTTTCTCCACTAGTTGGTGAAAGGAGCATAGCGAAATTTGCGTGGTCAGACGGAAGAGCGGGCCTGATGGTCCGAGTCTCGCCACGTAAAATAAGGCATTAATTCAATTCAAAGCCAGGTGGCAAGAACAGCCTCCGTGGCGTCGGTGCATTGGCCGAAGGGAACCGCTGCGTGAACCGCCGCCAGGACGCACTGGCCGGCGGGTGCGCGCGCAGAGCGTTGCCGCCGAAGCGTTGCGGCCGCCGCGCCTTTTTTGGCCGTGAAAGCCCGCGCACGGCCTTCTCACCCTCCGCATAATAAGGCATTAATTCAATTCAACGAGAAGGAATCCAAAACGCAAATCCGGCGCGCAAGCCCAGGTCCGCCTGCAACGACAGCGAGGCCAGCGCCGGGGGCAGGCGAGCGAGATCTGGGGCGGAGCGCGCCTCGCGCCTCGCTTCTCGCGCCACGCGCCGTGCAGCGCGAGAGACCAACACCCTCGTAAACCGCCGCGCGGCAGGGGACAGTTATTTCGGGCGCCGGAAGAGCGGGCGCGGCTGCACAAGCAGCAGCAGCGTCGTCGAATTGACGAAGTTATTTCAAAAAGTGGATTTCAGCGGTAAAAGTTGAAATTACGCAGGCATATTATTAGATTGGATTCGTTACCGACCAGATGAAACGGGAACGTGGCCGCGGACGTCCTGCTCCACTTCTTAGATATTTTGGGGCGAAAGTTTCACAGTCAAGACTTGGCACGCAGGCTGGACACCTTACACGAGAACAATCGATCTAGTGGGTCTACAAGAAAAGAGTTTTTCAAATTTAATTAACAAGGAGGCTGTGGGGGATAACAAATGGGAAGAAGACACGGAAAGCGTGCTATTCACTTCTAAACCCAGCGCCTAGAAGCTAGACCGAAACGCTGAGTATTCGACAAACCGCAGAGAACGCACGTTGCTATTTGATCTGTAAAAACCGGGGGCACATAAAGAAAATATTGCCCTCAGCCTTCAACAAAGCGAGAATAGTGTGTCTACGTGGTTACCGACGGTGCGCAGGAATTGTTGCTTCCTCACACGTTTGTCGCACGGTTTTGCGGAAAGAGCATTACCATTCTTCGCGTACTGGTGATTTACTACCGTAGATCTAATCACGTCAAAGCACGTCTGCTAAATCAATTTAAGGCGAGTCCGTACGGGTTAGCAGCCCTGGGACGAGGCGCCCGATAAAAACTACCGGTGGCCTGTTGAGTTTTGAAATTTAGGGGGTCCGTTTGTAAACTTGTTACGCAGCCGCCAGTCGCGAAAAATTGCATTCTAGAGAACTACATATTAAGCAATCGAGTCTGCCACGCATGTTGCCGGAAATAAGCACAGAGTTCTTAGAAACCGCAGTTTCTTTGTGCAGCAGAACAGCCCGACGGGGAGGCGACAGGTAGGCAGGCGCGCAAAGTGACGCACCTTTGTGGTCAGTACGAGCAGAAGGGTGGGGCGGTTAAGCTAGCGAGCTTGCAGGCAGCGGCGGAGAGCGGACGCAGTTTACCTGAGCGGACGAGAACAAGGAAACAGTGTATTGTCAGGGCGGGTTGACGAACCAGAGCAGCAAAGCCATTGTAAACGACGGCGGAAGTTGAAGTAGATTCTGTGTGTGTTGCTTTGGCCCGTATTAGACCCGGCGAAATTGTAAAAGCCTCAGAGCTAGGAATTGAAGAGCTCACACCGTTAATAGAGCTAGCGGAAGGGCACGGAGGCGGAACGGCGCGATTATTGATAGAGCGGCCATTTGTTCCGGAACCGGCAAGACCAGCGCGGTGACGAGAGTTCTTCCATGCTTGTTGACTCGCGAGTATACGTTGGAACGATATTGAACTTGCATGAAGTTTGCTACACGAGTCATTTTAGAGGTACACGCAAGAGCAAAAGACCGCGGATGGCCAGCTATTTCCTTTTGGCCTAACGCTTGTAAGTTATTGAAAATTTCGTGCGCAAGCTGCGAGGATTAGTTGCCAAACGAGTACGGCACGGCGGCGAGGGAACTTCGCGATTTTAAAAATTGTACCAACATCAGGCGAGGTGTTCAGAGGAAGTAAATTGTCGACCGTGTGGCCCATTATTCCGAGTTGAGTCAGGAATAAGTTCATATTCACGGCCATGTGTATTAGCCACGAAATATCCTTGAGGCGGTCACAGTATCTGAAGGCTTTATTAGACTTGCTTTCCATATCGGATTGGATTCCGAACGCAGAGCGTTCAAACTGATAAAGGAACTGTTTCACACAGTACACTGATGGCGGAATCGGCGAAAGATTCTGCTTAGATTATTTAGAATCAAAAACTTGAGTATTTCTTTGCCATCAGGGAAGAACGACATTGAACAGTAGAGCAGCTAAAATTTTTTCCATTAGAGAATTGATCTGAGTAAAGTTGCTTTGGCAAGTAGCGTCTACGGATAGGGCGAAGATGGTATTCGGCGTTCGTGACGCCTGTTTCGGCAGTATCGGCCGCTTAGGTGCCCTTTGGAAATTAAAACACGGCCCTTATAATGCTGTAGTTTATGCACTTTAATGAAAAAATTTTGTTCAAGATTCAGAACTTCAGGCTGATGCACGAAGAGAGCTATAGGTGTAGTTCTTTATTCAATCAATGACGAAGGTAATAAAAACCGGGTAGTATTTTTGATTGTCGTTAAATTAAATGAGGCTGAATCCAATTGCATGGGACGACAGCAAGATCGAGTGTTTGGCTCTAATTTGGGCTTAGATAAACTCAAATTATATTCGCGGGCAAGCGCACGAATTCAAATTGAAAACACACAATCCCCTGTTTGGTTACGTAACACGGCGGGCAAAAAATCCCAGATTATACGTTGCGTCTTTATTAACTTCAGCACCTTGACTTAAGAATCATACCACAAAAAGCGGTTCTGAGATGTAAAATCGCCGATGCAGCTTATCGCATGTACGATGAATGATTCGATCCTCTGACAGGTGTAGAGAACTTCACACCTTCGTGACCTGTATAATGTCGGTGAAATTGATGTAAATACAATTTAACATTTTCAAGGGTATTACTGTTTGTTTTATTGGTTATTGTGTTCATATGTAGATGACATACATGCGCCAATATAGTTAGTCTACTGCGGCACATGATGTTATGTTTAGATTTTTGTAAATTGCTATATAAGAGAATATCATTACTTTATTTTCAGAATTAATTTGTACTTCAAGAGCTATCATCGGTACTACGCTTTGTATATAAAAAAGGGTATTGTATATGTATTCAGAATTTTCTATTGTATGTTAAGAAATGTCTGTTCCTGTGGTATACGTATTAACGGTAAATGGCACATAAGCTAGAAAGAGGGCAGCCCTAGATTTATATTTTTTGGTATTTAGACAGTTTTGCTTTTTGTCTATTTTTCTGGATTGTTAAGTAAAAATTTAGAATGTGAGGTCAACACCAGGTTAATTAGTTAGCAGAATTTTTTCCTGTGCAAATTTTGCTTTTTCTTTTTACTGCGAAAAAAAATGTCTACCCCGAGCATGGCAGGGTCTGTGGCGTCGTTACACGAGGGCAGGAACCGTTAGGTTGGCTGAAAGTACGCTGCGGGGAGGTAGGAGGCGGTTTAAAGCCTGAACATCGAGTTTGCGCTCGGGCAGGTTGACTCATGGTAGGCCGCACGAGCCAAAATACCGGAAGGCCTGTAAACTCCGAGGATGCTGGCCCGGCGAGCCTCGTTTACGCGGAAGCAGGCAAGGCAAACCTGAGCAATTCGGTGTCGGGAGTAAAACCAAAGGCTGGCCTGCGAGCTCGCGCCAAGTGCGCAGTACTAGCTATGGAAACGTGTGGTGGTGTTCAGCTTCAGACTATTTACGCGGCGCCATCTGCCCGCCGCGTTCTCTTCAGTTTGCATCGGACGTACGCTTGTACGCGTATGTACAAGCGAGGGGGTAGGAGTGAGGGCAGATGGTCCGCGAGAGTACTAAGCCTCACAGGTCCCTCAACATACTGGTACTACGCCTCTTTGTGGCAGACAATCTCACGTGCTGTAGGACCCGGTTCGCACGACCGGGGTAACTTTTGGCGTCAGGCCGATGACGGTCAATTGCTCACGGCGAGCAGAAGGTCGACGGCGCGCTATCACGACGTGGCTTGTATCTTTCTGCCGGTAACAGCAGTGTTCCGAAGAAAAGGTTGCCGGAGTGTTTTATTAATATTAGCAATTCATTGTAATTAGTACATAATCTTTGAATATATGATTTTGTTTTGTTATTGAAATTTATTTCTTATTTCACTACGTCACACGGCACATGAACCTCAGCCCGCGCAGCAAGAACAGCGGCGGCGCTCGGAACAGGCGTCTGGGGCGTTCTCGTATGCGGGACGAGCCGGGCCGAGAGGAGGCGGTGTCGCAGGGTCAGTCTGGCTGAAGGGCAGCGCGCAGGCTGCCGCCCGCGCGCAGACGACCGCCCCGCGCTGCGCCTCGAGGCCGCGCCCGCGTTTTACTGCGCCTGTAAAACACCCGGGGCCCGCGGGCGGCGGCGGCGGAGGCCGTGTTTGGGCGCAGCTGGTTTGCTAGTAAGGGCTGGCGAGTTGGGCTGCTTTCTTTTACTTTGATGAAGTAATTAAGAGCACTGTATGTGTTATGATATTCAGTAGCGAAAAATCTTCCCTGGATGTTTTAGGGTGCTGTATCTTAGCCACCTTGGATGAAAAAAACCTTGTCTAATCAAGGGATGCTGTGTTTAGTAACAATTGGCTGTATAATAATAATAATAACTTGTTTGAGTGTTGCGATATTCCTATTTTTCAGGAACCTAATTTACATTATATATCGCATTTTTCTCTAAACACAATTTTATGTTTGATTATATGTGTATAGAATAAAAATCATCGTGCGATATTTCTGTGTGTTTTGCGCCGAGTGGAGTTATTGTAGCTAAATGGTTTTATTGTACTTCACATGCCCTATAAAACGGAAATTGGCGAGAAGAGATGGAAAGATATTGACCTCGTAAAAGAACGAAGTAAACAGTAAAGTTTTTGTAGCTACTTCATCTAGCTTTAGTGTCGATTTCATCGACCATTTTATTCGAATTCACGGCAGCGGAAAATCTAGCCAGTAAATTCATGAATGCTGATTGTGCGTGTCTGTCCATATACGATTCAACGTGTTTGAGAGAAATCTGACCAGTGGAAATTATTATAAGGATGGTCCATGAAATATTTTTGAAAAATATATTTGTTCAGAAAGCTACTAATATGCTGTAATTATTGAATAGGCAACCAATGAATTAGTGGTTTCATTTATGGCACGATTGTGTATACTATATTTAATGACTTTCATACTGATGAAGTTCAGGAAGACAGTTTTATGCTCTTTATCATGTAATGTGTTAGATAAGTTCTGAACGAACACGTTTCTTCAGTGAACGTCACGGTGTCAAATGAATGCTCTATTTTTAATAACACACTTGAAAACCGCATAATTCATGAAAGAAATGTACCGTTTAAAAACAAGAGCTCATAGTCGTCGGTCTGATCAAAACTTTCTTTCATTGTTCATTATAAGATGCTAGTGATCATTGTAATCGATCAAATTGAAGGAAGGCAAGATATCAACATACTTCGTAAAAAAAATATTTTTCTTTTAATTCTTTACACTTTTTATAAATCTATATATAAATCGCGCATTAATTACAGCGCAGGAACCCAGATACCCTGGCGTAAAATAGTAAAGTAAAATAAAAGTGAGTAATGATTTGGACTTCTTTGAATCCTCTTAAATTCTTTACCTTTCACTCTTAGTCATTTCGAAAAGTCTCTCTAGATGCATTGTAAAAATATTATCGTATATTGGCAAATTGCGTTTGGGCGCATCCTAGAAATAAACTCCTTCGTAGCCCTGTGTTATTAATATTAAGGATTCGTGCTTACCCTAAGAATGCCATATTGTGTCCACCAAAAGCGTGGTTTTACGCCTACCGCGCGAGTCGTTGCGTCGCAGCCGGCGCTGCTTACGGACGGCCGCGCAGAGCCAGGCCGTCTCGGCGCGCTAGCGTTCGGGCCGTCCATGGTCTCGCGGAACGCATTACTCCCTGGCATCGCCTCGCCTCAGTCTCGCCCCGGGCCCGCCTTGCCCCGCCCGCCCCTGCGCTTACCGCCTCACCCCCGTCGACCCACTCATTCGTCTCCCTCCACCCGCCTCGCCTTCCGCTTGACCGTCCTCGCCTCATCCTCCGCTCTGCCCCGCTGTGACTCGCCCTCTGCCCTCTCTGCCCTTGCTCTCGCTTGCCTGTCCCTGGCTCAGGACGCTCAGCCACCGCCTCGTCCCACCACGCATCGCACCGCTACCGACCTAAGCCCACGTACACCCTCGCCTCGCCCACGGCGCTGCCGCTCTCCGCTCGGTCGCCCCTCTTCTTGCGCCCCTAACGCCTCCCTGCCTTCGGGCGTCGTGCGCTCGCCGTCGCTCGCCCCCGCTTCTCGCGAGCGCCATCTTCTCCCCGCCTACGCACCGAAGCCGTGCGCCGGCCTCGGACGACCCATACATCGTGCGCTCCGCGCTCGCGCTGCCTAAGCCTCGGCCGCCCCGGTCCCTGCCCACGCACGGGACGCTTCGCGAGGACCGCTTCTGCGCCACGCCGGTTGACGCTCGCCTCGCACCGGCTCCCCGCTCCCGACCGGGCTGCGAACCGTGTTGGATCCTTTGGTGCACTCCGACCGCGCCTCGTGCCCGCTCGCTCGCGACTGGTCCCTCCACATCTCGCCCAGCCCGACTCGCGATACCTTCCCTCACTCGCCGTGGGTATCCGAGGCGGAATGACCTAGTTTATTGATACAGGGAGGGCCAATATCCGACCCCGGGACGGCGGCATGCTGACGTGGTTTATTACCCGCGCCAAGGAGGCTTTGCGCGGTCTCCCACTCGTGGCGGTACAAGGGCGGCGAGGCGCTTCGCGCGCGCAGCACTCGCGCCTCCTGGTACTTTCGCCGCGAGCTATTGTATTAGCTCGCCGACCTCACTCCAGCAACCCGCAGGTGCTCCACTCAAGTAGAATGGCACAGAGAAACGCGTATAGCCCAGTGATGATCTGTGTATGTGTGTGTTTCTGTTGGAAGTGTCTTTGCGCAGCCAATTATGATGCGAAAATACAGTAGATGTTGGTAATGTTTGAAACATGGTGTGCGGCGTAGATTGAGGGCCGTTGAAATTCCAGACCTTAAGGCAAGGATTAGGCAACGTCTAGTTCTAAGAGGTAATTGACGCAGATCGTTTTACATGGATGCTTAGGTTACTACTACATATTTGATTTGTTTGTGTTAAGGTCAAATCCAAATATTCTACTTAGTGTTTCTAAATGCGGAAGGTAGCCATTCGTATAATTTTGAACGATTATTATTTCAGTAAATGCTCGCACTATCTTTTCGGGATATAAACTTGTGAAACTAAAAAATGTATCTAAGTTTTTCATTCTATACAATATTACACTTGCAGGAATATCACTTTATTCCAAAATATTACAATTTAGGACTAACAATTTAAAAATTGTCGCTATTTAAAAACAGCATATATCGGATTTAAGAAAGCGTCTTGGAAGCTTAAATAATGACGTAGAGATAGATGTAATGGAACAATATTATATTAATAGTATTCCAATTAAAATAAATTCTCAAATATTGTCTTAATCCTTAACAGAATTGCTGGAGAACAATGGTCTTCCAAAGACAGAACAAATATCGCCAATTTAATACGTATGCCCATAGAAAAACATTGATACTGTAACTAGTGACCCTAAAAGCTTAGATAACAAACTAAACTTTTTGATGAGTTCATCGAGTCCCATGCAGTTAAGGAAAGTAATTTCCTCCTTCAGACGCATAGCTATGTAATCATCTCAACGCCCCTTTTTTCCTTTTACTTCTTTGTATGTATGTGTTTCTGCTAGAAAGCTGGATTCAATTCACGAGCTATGTACACTCAACTAACACCACATACACATCACTTTTTCGAATTCATATTTTGTAATGCTTTTGCTGAGCGGCAATCAGAAGTACAGCACAAACGCTTTTCTCATTTTTGTATCATCACTCCTAAATATCAATCAAATAGAGATTAAATTTGATTTTTCAATTAAATATATCTGTTATATAACCCAATTGTCTTCATTACAAAGTGTAAGTACTTTTATTATGAATTCTTGAATTTAAGTGACATGTGACGGTGACAGGTTTGTAAATAGCTTACTACTCTATTGTTATCTGCTACTTTTCTTTCTACCGCTACTGATGTATTAAGTTTATAGCAACATGTAAGATCCCTACCTAAGCCATCAAATAGTGATTGGGTTGTTCTTCTCTCCTGCGCCTCCTCTCTACATTGCCTGTCTCCGATACGGACGTTACCAGAAACCCTTTTCTGAATATGCCACGCATTACTTTCATCCCTCTGCTGACCCTCATTTCCTTTTGTTCGTTTCTCCATCACCGTCCCCACTGCCATCCTTTCGGCTCCCCACTTTGCTTCACCCCCCGCATCCCGCACCACAACCTCGGCTATCACCGCGTCACTCATTCGAAACCGTTCCGTATGATTCTACGCCACTCAGCTACCTTCCGCCACGTCAGCACCCTCAACCTCTTAGACCGCCTCCTCACCTTTGCCACCCAGGCCGTCCTTCCGCCTGCCACCCTGCGTGACAGACGCCACAAAACTCGCAGACTCCATGCCTACTCTATGCTACCAAGTTCCATCTGCCGCCTCGTCGCCAGCTCTCTCAGTCACCCCACTGTCAGTCCACCCCATCTCATCGTTGCTTCCTCACCCGCCTCAGACCTACCGCACCCCAACTGCCCTTGCCTGCGTCTCAGCCGCCGCTCTTCTGTTCTCTCTCGCATACCCAGACGCACCCTCCGTGCTTGCACCGTCACCACCACCTTCCACCTTCCACCACCTCTGGCCCCCGCCGCCGCCGTGTTATCGTTACACGCGTGCGGCCGCCTCCGTGCCCGGCGTCGCAGTCCCAGGTTAATTGGCAGGCCCGCCCGCGGCGGGCGCGGCGCCCGACAAAACGCGCGCGCTCGTGACGCCGGCTGCGGCGGCGGCGTTGGTGGTGGCGGCGCGGCTGGCAGAGGGGGACGGCAGGGAGGCGGGGGCGGGTCGGGCTACGCCGGTAAGCGGCCGTTGCCGCCGGCGCCGCTGCTCTGCCCTCGCCTCTGCTCGGATACT
>BOPP01000037.1:6714605-6728892 GCA_017312745.1 Gryllus bimaculatus
TTGTCGGCAGGACGTTTTTTGTGCTTGCATATAGCTGGCGTTTGAAATCGTGTTAAGTGTCAATTAAGAAAATGATCCGACATACCGAGTCAACAGAACGTAAGTGTGTTTTTAATACAGCGGTGATCAATTTCATCACAATGTGTTTCGTACGGGTATCGAAAGAAGGTACCTTTGTGAAGGGTGCCGCGAGGGCGAGATGGGGAAATTTTGGAAGGGAAGGACGAAACTGTGTATAGGTTAATAGGTATTAATCACCGCGAAGCGAGCAGCTTTCCGAGCTCTTACCAAAAAAAACTGTGCTTAGGCATACCAACTCGCGACCACAGTTAAAGAAATCGCTGAATCACACCGTCGTATCAGGCGCCGCACAGCCCACTCAGACGCAGCAATAGCATGCGGAGCAAGCACGAGTAGCCGCAGAACGGGCGTCGGAGAGGAGCGAGGTGTCTCTTCCGTGGAAACGGAAGAGTGAGGCGGAGCGCGGGGAAAGCGCAGGTGGAACGCATTCAGACATACACGTCCCCATGTCCGCAGTCTCCGCTGGAGAGGAACGGAAACGGCTTTACACTGCACATCGCTCAGGGCTCACCATTACTTTTACATTAAAATGAATATGAATTTGAAGCCAGAATCTGGCACTCATGGACACTTAATGACAGGATTTTACACTTTTGTAATTCTACTCGTAGATCCGCGCACCGCTCGCGGAATCTACTTCATTAATTCTATTCAACAATAAGACCACCGAAGAATCCGAACTAAGCGATTTAAATTGACCACAGCCAAATTCCTCTACTTCTCACTCGTAACAGAAACAAAAGTATAGTAGGATTTTTTAAAGTTACGACCTAGTGAGCCAGTTTTCGGAATAATACTTAGAAATGTTTATGCTAAGATTACATACATAAAGAAGAATAACAGTTATAATCCTTCAGATACTTGTGAACTTAAATAACATTATACTTTTAAGTTCGCGAAGAAAAATGAATAACTCTAAATCGAATACTAGTCGAGACAATTGTATATAAGCAATGATTCTCATACTGGAGCAGACTTCCTACAAACGTACGAAGAGTGACTGCGCATACTAACTCATCCCTCGTCTTCCCAAAATCAGCAAATCCCGCCATGCATCGACCCCATTCCGGCCGCTCTTGGAACACGCGCCTGTCGGGAGGTCGAAAACGAACCCTTCGCAGGCGGGAGATCACGACGGCGCCCGCGACGGTGCGGTCAAGCGAGACGGATGGGTCTTGGAGCGGTCTCCGAAAGCAGTGTCGTCGGCGGAGAGCAGCGCGCGCCCAGCTCCGTCGCTTCGAGCACCCAACGTCTCGCCTCCGCTCTCGCTCTACCCCGTGCGTGCCGTGGTCCGCCTCGCCGCGGCGTTCGTGTCGTGCCTTGTCTTGGCGCGGCGGCGCGCGTTCGGACGCCGCGGGGGGGCGGAAGGGCGCGGCCGCGACCGAGACGAGATGTCAGGCCGCCGCCGCCGCTGTACGGGATAAGGTCGTCCCGCCCCGCCTCGTCCCGTGCCGCTCGGGAAGCGCGTTCCGCTACGATGGCGCAATGACGAAAGCGGCCGGCCGCGCCTCAGCGAACTGCCAAGGACTAGCATGGCGCCGTCGCTAACGGGGCAGTAGAGGTGCAGACGTACTTTGCGTCGACGGAACCTCCGGTGATGCTTTTTTTGCGGAAACATTCGCTAGCCCGCGATGCTCTGCTTTGTAGAAAGAGAAGACGTCGGCTGGAATTTTCAGTTTATTTCTTTTGGTTGTGTGCCTGATCCTATAATACCACGTGAGGTTAACCCTTGAAATATCCAGAGAATGCCTACCAAAATCGTCAATTAGAATATTTAAACATCTTTTTTTTTCATAGAATTTAACATATTTAATTCTATCATCTTACGAATCAAAGCAGCAATTTTAACAGAGACGAGATGGTAATTTTTATGGAATAATAATAAAATGATGAATGTTACCGCTACTGGCGTTTCTAGTATACATTTCTCCTGCAATGCAAGTTAAAGTCCATCAAAACAAGCTAATATATCTCTCAATACTTTCGTTCTTAAAAACATGTTATTCCATCTTAAAACGAACAATTCAAAGTCCACAACGTAAATTTTTCAGTCGGTTTGTCTCTCCGTCGTCCATATCAACCATTGATATAGAAGAAATACCCGAACACTTACCCACCAATTCCACCATTTTCACCAGACCATACCGCTGCATATGCAATTCCTCACGCATCCTAAAAGCTACGACCAACGACCAACGAAATACCTTTATCACCCGTCCAATGACTACAGCCACTCTCAAAACACCAAAGATTATCAATTATCATCATGCATCATCACCACCACAGACATGCGTCCGCTCCCGCCTCACCATTGCTTCAGACATGTCGCCATCGCCATCACCAACACCTCCAGCCGTGGAGTCCACCGCCACGTCATCGCCAAGCACGCGGCTGTCCCCACACTTGCGCGGGGTCCCGACGCGGCGGCGCGCGGAGAACGCGCGGCGGATATCGCCCACGCGTAATGCTATTCGACCGGGCGGACGCGCGCACGCCACAGCGCGCGCCGGATTTACGCGCGGGGGGGCGTGCGGCGCGGACGCAAGTGCGTGCAACCGGCGCGGCGGCAACGAGCGAGTGAGTCAACACTTCACATGTACATTCTCCGCCTGAGCGGGGAACTCGTAGAATCAAGTCGTCAAGCCGACGTGCCGTGGACAGGTCCTCACATGCCGGATTTAAGAAATGAAAAATGTTTATCCTGTGTATTAATAATAAAAATAATTAATAATAATGGTAATAATAATAATAATGATATAATAATGAATAATAATAATAGAACATTTCGGTCGATTATTAAAATACTTTATTTACAGTTTGAATCTATCGCTCACACTAACACTCGAATGAGAGAATCAAATGCCTGAATAAAATATATTGCCACTCTAATCTGACAACAATTCCTATCCTGATAACATTCGAATGTTCTTCGCCATTTTCCGTTCATCATGCTTGCATGAATGCTTCAGGAGCAAACAAGATTGGTTGCTCATAGAGCAGAACGTCCGCGCAAGACACGCGCTCTTCCGGCTGCTCCTTCCAGCGCATTTTCGCTCCTCTCCGCCGCGGCGCGGCGGGCCCGCCTCCAGCGCGAGCAGCGCACGCCGAAGAGCCTGAGCAATGACACCGAAAATATAATTGGCGACGGCGAGCGCTCAAAAGAATCGCAAATCTGCAAAGCCGCGAACGACGAGGACGGACGTCCCATTTGCCCGCCCCGCACCATGTCGCGCGCCTTGCCTCTCTCTCTCGCCCGGTCGCCAGCAAGCACGGGGTTGAATCCTTCTAACTACCCGATCTGCGCAAGGAGAAACCAGCCACAGAGCGAAGCTACACCCTTGTAGGCCAATGCGTGGCGTTTGCAGTTTTTGATGTATATTATTTTTTATTCTCATAATCGAACAGGTGGTTTAATTAGGTCTCGCTGATTTTGTCATAAATATCTCGAAATCCATTTCATTTGTGAAGAGTTACATTTCAGCGCCAATTATCTTACGCCACATTAAATTCGTAGTTTGTCTGGATTACATTGAGTTTTCTAGTAATGAAATTGTAGTAGTAATATTGTATGTAATTGGCGCTCATTCACAAATTGAATGGCCTCCGTAAATAGTCATGAAGACACTACCAACGATATTTTCTGTAATGTTTTGCCAGAATATCGTAACACACGCTTTAAAAAATATCTTACATATTGTTTCAAGGACGATTATTAAAATATCTCAGATCTTTCTAAAATACTTTCTATTCATACTTGCGGCACTGTGAAAACCTGAATTCGAACAATGAAATGTCTCTACGAAATGATGCAGATTCTCAATTTTTAAGATGCTACGTTGCACTGGAGAGAGTTGAATTCTCCTGCTATTTACTCAACAGTTGAAATTTCTGTGTTAAGTGATTGAGTTCGGCAGGACAATGATAGTTTCAGCGAATTAAGAACATTTCTAATAAATATCCTTAATATCATCGGAGACTAAAGGTCGCGACGCATGCGTGGCATGGCGGGCAGCCTTTTCAATGTATATTTTTCCTTTCCATCTTCCCTCTACTTTAAAACATTTTGAACCTTCATTACCTGCCTCAGCTCTAGCGCCGAGGGCTAATTAGCCTTTTGTAGGTTTCCTGGTGAAACATTGACGAACACGATCCCAAGCCTATAATCATGTGGATAGCATGATACCATGGTGCACAGATAGCAATGCTCCAGCTGGTTGAAAAACGCTATGTGTTTTGAGAGCGACTGACTTGATCAACTACCAGTTCCTCGGTTTAAGTAAACACAAAGGATGAAACATATCACAGTCATGTGCGAGCCGCGTTGCATTATCACGGAACGTTTATCATTGAAAATATCCGATTGCTTCCGCAAAAAGCAAGATGGCGAGCAAAAGATTTAATCAAGCGATCTTCTTAAAAAAAATATTTTTTTTGACAGACACTATTAAATAGCGTTCTTTCAAAGCGAACAGCTGGCTATGACGTCAATTTTAGCACTTAGTGTTAAAAGTGAGACGTTCAAGTATTGAGATAGAAATTTGTAATGTAAACAAAGAAAAGCAAATACATTCTCTGACCGCATCGGACCTACACTGAGGACTGACCTTCATGCCTCATAATGTCCAATATTATTGGTACACTTCAATTAAAAAAAACAAATGAAAGGCAATAATGCTGTCTGAAAAAGTGGCAAAAGTGAATTTTATTTTTGCTCGGCCTATCTTTTCGTATCGCAACAATTCGTTCTCTAAAAATAAACATGTCCTTTTTAACACTCATACTCATAATATAAGCCATTTTACAGAAAAGCATTTAATTTCAACAGCCCATTTTTATATCAGATATTTTAATTAGAAAGGCCTATATCAACAGGTAATATATATGAATCAACGCAAAACTATAAAGTAAGGTACAGAAAGCATTCATTACTGACTAACATAGTACATGCGGCGCTTGTATTTCCTTTTTCGCCAATATAGATGAAAAAAGCCAGGAGGTTTCAGTAAACTTGGTTTCCGCGGTCACTCACAATTGTACATAGAAACTGATATTACTTACAGAAGCGGACATCTATGTTTCACGACGAATTCGCTTGTAACACGAAAGAAAAAAGTTAAGGAAATAATAGACATTTAAAGTACATGAGTCATAGCGGTAAATAGCAATCTTAACCACGAGTTACCTAGTAGTAACAGTCTACTACAAATCGTTTTACCTCACTGCCATATAAGGTTCGAATTCGCAATATCAATTCCTTCGATCACGTCACAATTACGTCATCTGGACACAGAAAGATACCTGCGGTATTGTAGAACTGAATTCTTAATAGTGCCGAATCTAGCATCAAAATTAGTACCGTCAACGTATTAGCAGAAACAGAGAAACCGTATTTGCCAACGTATGTACATGCATAGTATCGTCAAGCCTAACAGCGTACCAGCTCGAAACTCTCAAAAATTACCTCGGTACTCTACCACCTCGCGAACCCGTTCACTACTTTCAACACACGTTCTTGAGAACAGCTCCATCTCAACGGGCCGATGCAATACAGCAGATATCTCGTCTTAGATAAAAAGGTACTAATCGATAATTCGACAGTATCAAACCACAAATTGCATTAATGCGATTTAATAAAGGATGTTATTTTTTATTCCAGTCACATTTGTGTGCCAGGTCGATAATTTAGTCTTTAATTTCATTTTTATTTTTTTAAATTAAAGTAAATTACAACCTTAAAACGAAATTAATTGTTGTCGCGAACTTTAAAAATGGATCATTAATTTCATGAATATGTAAGAGAAAGAAGTTTAAAATTTTCAGTAATCTCAGCTAGTGAATTATATATGCAGGTTGCCTTATCTTTGTGTTCTTTTTCAGATTTTTAAAGCACGCTAATTATACGTCGAAACTTAATTCATATCTCAGTACTCCTAATCATTTACGCACAAAACTATATTTCTGACTCTTTATCCAAAATTTTCACAACATCCTGGGTTTTACTCTCCTAGGGTGTGATATTAACCCTGAAATGTGCACGTTATCGCGGCCATTACTGAGCGTCAACGTGCATGTAAATAGATCCTCAACCTAATGACGCCTCTGAGCTAAATTCAATCGGCCGTTTCTCGTCCAAGAAATACCTCCTTTCTCCACTAGTTGGTGAATAGGAGCATTAGCCAGAAATTTGCGTGGTCAGACGGAAGAGCGGGCCTGATGGTCCCGGATCCTCGGCCACGTAAAAATAAGGCAATTAATTCAATTCAAAGCCAGGTGGCAAGAAAGCTCCGTGGCGTCGGGTGCATTGGCCGAAGGGAACCGCTGCGTGAACCGCCGCCGAGACGCACTGGCCGGCGGTGCGCCGCGCAGAAGCGGTGCGCCGAAGCGTTTCGGCAGCCGGCCCTTTTTTGGCCGTGAAAGCCCACGGCAGCGCCCTTCTCACCGCTCTCGCATAATAAGGCATTAATTCATCAACGGATAGGAATCCAAAACGCAAATCCGGCGCGCAACCCAGGTCCTGCCTGCAGACGAACAGCGAGCCAGCGCGGGGCAGGCGACGAGATCTGGGCGCGAGCCGCGGCCTGGCGCCTGCGCGCCTTCGCCCACGCGCCGTGCAGCGCGAGGAGACCAACACCTGTCTCGTAAACCGCCGCGCGGCAGAGGACAAGTTATTTCGGCGCCGGGAGAAGCCGGGCGGCTGCTGCACAAGCAGCAGCAGCAGTATCCGAGCAGAGGCGAGGGCAGAGCAGCGGCGCCGGCGGCAACGGCCGCTTACCGGCGTAGCCCGACCCGCCCCCGCCTCCCTGCCGTCCCCCTCTGCCAGCCGCGCCGCCACCACCAACGCCGCCGCCGCAGCCGGCGTCACGAGCGCGCGCGTTTTGTCGGGCGCCGCGCCCGCCGCGGGCGGGCCTGCCAATTAACCTGGGACTGCGACGCCGGGCACGGAGGCGGCCGCACGCGTGTAACGATAACACGGCGGCGGCGGGGGCCAGAGGTGGTGGAAGGTGGAAGGTGGTGGTGACGGTGCAAGCACGGAGGGTGCGTCTGGGTATGCGAGAGAGAACAGAAGAGCGGCGGCTGAGACGCAGGCAAGGGCAGTTGGGGTGCGGTAGGTCTGAGGCGGGTGAGGAAGCAACGATGAGATGGGGTGGACTGACAGTGGGGTGACTGAGAGAGCTGGCGACGAGGCGGCAGATGGAACTTGGTAGCATAGAGTAGGCATGGAGTCTGCGAGTTTTGTGGCGTCTGTCACGCAGGGTGGCAGGCGGAAGGACGGCCTGGGTGGCAAAGGTGAGGAGGCGGTCTAAGAGGTTGAGGGTGCTGACGTGGCGGAAGGTAGCTGAGTGGCGTAGAATCATACGGAACGGTTTCGAATGAGTGACGCGGTGATAGCCGAGGTTGTGGTGCGGGATGCGGGGGGTGAAGCAAAGTGGGGAGCCGAAAGGATGGCAGTGGGGACGGTGATGGAGAAACGAACAAAAGGAAATGAGGGTCAGCAGAGGGATGAAAGTAATGCGTGGCATATTCAGAAAAGGGTTTCTGGTAACGTCCGTATCGGAGACAGGCAATGTAGAGAGGAGGCGCAGGAGAGAAGAACAACCCAATCACTATTTGATGGCTTAGGTAGGGATCTTACATGTTGCTATAAACTTAATACATCAGTAGCGGTAGAAAGAAAAGTAGCAGATAACAATAGAGTAGTAAGCTATTTACAAACCTGTCACCGTCACATGTCACTTAAATTCAAGAATTCATAATAAAAGTACTTACACTTTGTAATGAAGACAATTGGGTTATATAACAGATATATTTAATTGAAAAATCAAATTTAATCTCTATTTGATTGATATTTAGGAGTGATGATACAAAAATGAGAAAAGCGTTTGTGCTGTACTTCTGATTGCCGCTCAGCAAAAGCATTACAAAATATGAATTCGAAAAAGTGATGTGTATGTGGTGTTAGTTGAGTGTACATAGCTCGTGAATTGAATCCAGCTTTCTAGCAGAAACACATACATACAAAGAAGTAAAAGGAAAAAAGGGGCGTTGAGATGATTACATAGCTATGCGTCTGAAGGAGGAAATTACTTTCCTTAACTGCATGGGACTCGATGAACTCATCAAAAAGTTTAGTTTGTTATCTAAGCTTTTAGGGTCACTAGTTACAGTATCAATGTTTTTCTATGGGCATACGTATTAAATTGGCGATATTTGTTCTGTCTTTGGAAGACCATTGTTCTCCAGCAATTCTGTTAAGGATTAAGACAATATTTGAGAATTTATTTTAATTGGAATACTATTAATATAATATTGTTCCATTACATCTATCTCTACGTCATTATTTAAGCTTCCAAGACGCTTTCTTAAATCCGATATATGCTGTTTTTAAATAGCGACAATTTTTAAATTGTTAGTCCTAAATTGTAATATTTTGGAATAAAGTGATATTCCTGCAAGTGTAATATTGTATAGAATGAAAAACTTAGATACATTTTTTAGTTTCACAAGTTTATATCCCGAAAAGATAGTGCGAGCATTTACTGAAATAATAATCGTTCAAAATTATACGAATGGCTACCTTCCGCATTTAGAAACACTAAGTAGAATATTTGGATTTGACCTTAACACAAACAAATCAAATATGTAGTAGTAACCTAAGCATCCATGTAAAACGATCTGCGTCAATTACCTCTTAGAACTAGACGTTGCCTAATCCTTGCCTTAAGGTCTGGAATTTCAACGGCCCTCAATCTACGCCGCACACCATGTTTCAAACATTACCAACATCTACTGTATTTTCGCATCATAATTGGCTGCGCAAAGACACTTCCAACAGAAACACACACATACACAGATCATCACTGGGCTATACGCGTTTCTCTGTGCCATTCTACTTGAGTGGAGCACCTGCGGGTTGCTGGAGTGAGGTCGGCGAGCTAATACAATAGCTCGCGGCGAAAGTACCAGGAGGCGCGAGTGCTGCGCGCGCGAAGCGCCTCGCCGCCCTTGTACCGCCACGAGTGGGAGACCGCGCAAAGCCTCCTTGGCGCGGGTAATAAACCACGTCAGCATGCCGCCGTCCCGGGGTCGGATATTGGCCCTCCCTGTATCAATAAACTAGGTCATTCCGCCTCGGATACCCACGGCGAGTGAGGGAAGGTATCGCGAGTCGGGCTGGGCGAGATGTGGAGGGACCAGTCGCGAGCGAGCGGGCACGAGGCGCGGTCGGAGTGCACCAAAGGATCCAACACGGTTCGCAGCCCGGTCGGGAGCGGGGAGCCGGTGCGAGGCGAGCGTCAACCGGCGTGGCGCAGAAGCGGTCCTCGCGAAGCGTCCCGTGCGTGGGCAGGGACCGGGGCGGCCGAGGCTTAGGCAGCGCGAGCGCGGAGCGCACGATGTATGGGTCGTCCGAGGCCGGCGCACGGCTTCGGTGCGTAGGCGGGGAGAAGATGGCGCTCGCGAGAAGCGGGGGCGAGCGACGGCGAGCGCACGACGCCCGAAGGCAGGGAGGCGTTAGGGGCGCAAGAAGAGGGGCGACCGAGCGGAGAGCGGCAGCGCCGTGGGCGAGGCGAGGGTGTACGTGGGCTTAGGTCGGTAGCGGTGCGATGCGTGGTGGGACGAGGCGGTGGCTGAGCGTCCTGAGCCAGGGACAGGCAAGCGAGAGCAAGGGCAGAGAGGGCAGAGGGCGAGTCACAGCGGGGCAGAGCGGAGGATGAGGCGAGGACGGTCAAGCGGAAGGCGAGGCGGGTGGAGGGAGACGAATGAGTGGGTCGACGGGGGTGAGGCGGTAAGCGCAGGGGCGGGCGGGGCAAGGCGGGCCGGCGGGGCGAGACGAGGCGAGGCGATGCAGGGAGATGCTGTTTCCGCGAAACAATGGACGGCCCGAACGCTACGCGCCGAGACGGCCTGGCTCTGCTGGCGGCCGTCGTAAGCAGCGCCGGCTGCGAGGCAAACGACTCGCGCGGTAGGCGTAAACACACAGCTTGGTGGACACAATGGCATTCTTTAAGGGTAGCACGAATCCTAATATTAATACTACAGGCTACGGAAGAGTTTATTTCAGGATTGCCCCCAAACGCAATTTGCATAAACGATAATATTTTTACAATGCATCTAGAAGACTTTTCGAAAGACTAAGATGAAAGGTAAGAATTTAAGAGGATTTCAAAAAGTCCAAATCATTTACTCAACTTTTATTTACTTTACTACTTTTACGCAGGGTTCGGGTTCCTCGCTGTAATTAATGCGCGATTTATATATAATTTTATAAAAGTGTAGAAGAATTACGAGTATTTTTGATATCTTGCTTCCTTCGAATTTGATCGATTACAATGATCTACAATCTTTATAATGAACAATGAAAGAAAGTTTTGATCAGACCGACGACTATGAGCTCTTGTTTTTAAACGGTACATTTCTTTCATGCTTATCGTTTAAGTGTGTTATTAAAAATAGACATCATTTGAAGCGTGACGTTCACTGACAGAAGACGGTTCGTTCAGAAATTATTCTAACACATTACATGATAAAGAGCATAAAACTGTCTTCCCTGACTTTCAATCAGTATGAAAGTCATTAAATATATATAACATATCGTGCAATAAATGAAACCACTAATTCATTGGTTGCCTATTCAAAATACAGCACATTAGTGAGCTTTCTGAACAATATATTTTCAAAATATTTCATGTACCATCCTTATAATAATTTCCACTGGGTTCAGATTTCTCGTCAAACACGTTGAATCGTATTATGGACAGAACACGACAATCACATTCATGAATTTACTGGCTAGAATTTCGCTGCCGTGAATTCGAAAATGGGTCGATGAAATACGACACATAAAGCTAGATGAAGTAGCTACCAAAATTTTACTGTTTACTTCGTTCTTTTAGAGTGTCAATATTTCCTTCTCTTCTCGCCAATTCCGTTTTATGAGGGCATGTGAAGTACAATAAACATTTATTCTACAATACTCCACTCGGCGCAAACACAACAGAAATATCGCACGATGATTTTTATTCTATACACAATAATAAAATAAAATTGTGTGTTAGAGAAAAATGCGTATATAATAATGTAAATAGTTCCTGAAAATATAGGAATATCGCAACACTCAAACAAGTTATTATTATTATTATTACAGCCATTGTTACTAAACCAAGCATCCCTTGATTAGACAAGGTTTTTTCATCCAAGGTGGCTAAGATACAACCCTAAAACATCCAGGGAAGATTTTTTCGCTACTGAATATCATAAACACATAACAGTGCTCTTAAATTATTCATCAAAGTAAAAGAAAGCCAGCCCCAACTGCGCAGCCCTTACAGCAAACCAGCGCCGCCCACAACACGGCCTCCCGCCCGCCGCCCGCGGGCCCCGTGTGTTTACAGGCGCAGTAAAAAGCGCGGGCGCGGCCTCGAGGCGCAGCGCGGGGCGGTCGTCTGCGCGCGGGCGGCAGCTGCGCGCGCCCTTCACCAGACTGACCCTGCGACACCGCCTCCTCTCGGCCCGGCTCGTCCCGCGCAACGAGACGCCCCAGACGCCTGTTCCGAGGCGCCGCCGCTGTTCTTGCTGCGCGGGTGAGGTTCATGTGCCGGTCGGACGTCGCCGTCGGCGCGTCAGCTTGCGGTTGGGGAAGGAGATGGCGAGTGATGGAGAAACTGGACGAGATGAGTGGGAGGTGGATGCTGCAATGGAGAGGAGAATGAAAATGAAGGGAAGGAAATTTTGTGGTAGAGTGAATGATGCTTTCAAAAAGTGAATTTTTTTAAATTCAGGATGTTCGCGAACAAACAACCCTTTTTACAACTAGTGTATTATTGTCACTGGACTGCTTGGTTTGTTGGATATACTTTAGTATCGAAAAAATAGGAAAAAATATCATACAGAATTATAAGTACGGATTATACAACATCCTTGTGTCTCTCTTTACTTATTTGCACATTCTCGAAATTTAAGAAGCTGCACTACAGCTGGTTCACGTAATCATTTCGCATCATATCTACTTTGATGAAGTGTTGATCCTTAAATCTTCCATATCAAAATACAGAAACACCCAAAATTCAGAACCTTTCGACTCGCAGCCACAAGCGATGAAAAAAAATACCTAATGAAAATCAGCCTTTTGCTGAACATAGGTTGGTTGACGCCTTTTCGCCCATCTCATTCATTAACCACTAACTACGAAACAAGTATCTTCATCAAAACAAAAACCCACAGCCCTCCTCCGAGCGTAAGGCCCGCCATTTACTCACAAGCCACGCACTGCACAGCACGCAGCCACACGAGCTCCTCCCGCCCCCGAGCACAACTAAATTATCATTGCGTCCGCCCCGCTGCCTCTCATTTCCCGCGCCCCAGTTTCGCGTCTGCGGCTTCCGCTCTCGCCCGGGCGTCTCCCCGGTTGCGCCCGCCCGCCCGCCCTGCTGCCTGCGCCGTGCGCGCCCCGGGGCGACGGCCCTGCACACGCGCCCTGCGCCTCCGAGCGGCGCGAGAGAAGCGCCCCGGGCTGTTGGCACACAAGGCGGCGGTGGCGGCGGCGGCGCCTGCTGATGGCGCGAAGCTCCGGAGGGGGCGACGGCCCCGCCCGCCGCACAGCGAGGACGTTGTGGAATGAACAGTGAGTTTTTGTTGAAATTCTGTTTATCAATTGATTCAGGAAATGCATTTTAATCAAACTTAATACTATGTAGGAAAGTAAAACTAGATATCAAATACGTTAACACTTAAGTTTACTACATCATTTTATTGATCTTTCTTTTAAGAACGAAGTATACAAATCTATTCCAATGATGGTTATTTTTTGTTTCCAAAACATATCATATTGTCTGACTTCAGTACGTAAAACTGAGTATTTACTAAAAAATAATGTAGGTATATTTTTAACAAAATTAACATACTTTGAATAGTTTACGTACTTTAAACCGTACTGTTTCTCTTCCGAATTTCCAACCACTTTGCATACTATCATTATTCGTCCAATGGAGTCTTTATCGATTATCTACATTTCCCGTGTATCCAGCATTTCCTAGCTCATGTTTTTGCGCAGATATACTGGTCTACCAATTCTTCAGACGATCCAATAAAAAACTTACACAAGAGTTGTGGCGGACGCAGTTATGAAAGAAACTAAAACCCTATTAGAAAAATTCTGTATTAAGGTAATGTAGAGATTGCATATTTTTTTTATTGATCTAGTGAAACTCAGTTAATAATTTCATTGATATTTCAAGTTAATCCATGTTAACAAATATATAGAGCAAGACCAATCATTTCTTTTAGAATATATTAATAAAACATAATTAGTGAAAATTCACTCGTTTGTAAATAATTTAAATAATTACTTTTGTCATTGAAGAGCATCTCTAAACTTTTTTCAAACATAAAAATACGATACCTGCACCCTCCTACACTAACGTCAAGTTAGCAGCCTCATTGTCAACAGCGTACCACGTCCTCTGATTCCGTACATGACCAGTTAACGTCCCCTACACACAATGCGTCTCGGCCTCAATTCAGCTGCCACATCCTTACTTGCCGTAATTGTCACTAATTTAGTTTCCGATGTCTTTGCTGCGCACACATCATTAAGCTGCCCTTCGTCACCCATTAACGGAACGCCTTCGCCGTCCATCCCCCGGTCGGCCTCCCACTCAATCCCATACCCAGATAACGTGCTTTAGTATCCGCCCTCGAGGCGTCTGGTAATGTGGGTTAATTAACGAAGGCTCTTTTTCAGCCTGTATGACCCCGTAATTGGACGTTTTTCAGGCTTTAGATAAACTCTTCCATCAAAAATACTGTATTCAGATTCCCACTATAAACAACCCGCTTGCTAGGACCCTACTTGAACTTGATCAAAGATATTATTGCCTAAATCGGATGAATTGGAAACTTTCATCTTCCAACAATCCTCATTCAAGCTAATGTGAATTCACTGGCAAGTCTCAATTATTCGCCACACTGCTTACTATATTGCGCGGTCGAGAGCGCAATCCTACATTCAACTACACATACTCGTTTCAACTTAGTTTCCGCGTCGCCGCCTGGCTGTCTACCACGTTCTCAGTACCTTCGCCGTGTTTCCGCACTCCTTCAGTCAGCCCTCGTAGCCCTTCCATTATATCATGACCCGTTTTCATGCGCCCCGACGACTCTGGCATTATCATTACCTTTACCATTCCCTGCCTCTCTTCCTCTCTCTCCT
>BOPP01000037.1:6763447-6789880 GCA_017312745.1 Gryllus bimaculatus
GGAGGAGGAGGAGTTGACACACCGCAATTTTTATAGTCTACCAGACGAATGATTGAGCACTTGAGCATTTTACGATCGTAAGGTACCGCATATTAAGATCAGGAAGCTAATAAAGAGGAAAACCGAAATCGCCACTAATTGGAGAATCTACACTCTTGATTAGGACGGCGTTACATCGCATTTTAAAAGCCAGATTTTTCGCCCGTTGAAAGATGCTAAATTTGGCACTGTGCGCCTGGGCCGACGTGGCGCCGCGCCGCGCGGGCGCACACGTGTTCGGCTTTAGATGGCGACGCTTGACAGGGCACCTGCGATCCCATTTGGCGGCCTGGCGCGGCGGGCAGGCGCATTACCACGCGCCCTCCGCGGGCTTGTAAATCCAGGCGGATTTCAGCCGACACGACCCAACCCGGCCGCGACGGCAGAGCGGCGCGGCGGCCGCCACCGCAAGCAGAGCCAGATCGGAGCGAGAGACGCGATGACGCGACACGACGCGACGCGACGGGCCGCAGAGACGGTACGACACGTACGAGCCCCATCTAGCCCAGTGGGTTCGATGGTATTGGTGGCTTCGGTGGTATAATACTTAGCGCATCGTGCTGTTTCAGCCAAGTTTCGGGTTCAAATCCGATCGAAGTCTTAGATTTTCAAGTGTAAAAAATCATTCGTACACCTTCCTTCAAAAGGAAAGTAGAGCCGACTGTCCAATGTTGTAGATTCACTGCATGTAAAAGATCTTCAAATCTAAAAGAAGCCTCTGTGCTAACCTGAAATCGCCTATTTCATCACCTGAGTAATGCCTTTCACCGCCAGATGGCGAAAGGAGCGTAACGCAATTTGTGTGGTCAGGCGGAAGAGCAGGCCTCTAACTACGTAAAATAAGGCATTGTTGGATTGATTTTTATTTTTTTAAGCCCCGCCCCCGCGCTGCGCGTACCGCTTATACATCGCGTTCGAGCGCGGAATAGTCCGGTAACAAGATTCTGCTAGGCCAATTTACGTCAAACGTTCAGAAAATTATTATAATGCAAAAGATGCGTTGAGAAAATTGTATGCGAGCTGATCTTTTAGGATCAAATCCAGAGAGTATTTTTGTGTACGTGAACTTTACTTTTTTTAAAAAATTACGAAAAAGATCGGCAGCAGGTTTTAGGTTAAACTGTTAATAAATTTGTTATAATATAAATGATAATATACAAGTTTTTTAATGCAAACATTTTTTATACATGTATGACTGCATACGTTCCATCAACCGATAGTAGCATCGACATCAAGATTATTTTTTAATTTTGCTTTGCTATTTCATCGAATATATTACATGTTCCTGGGATTTGTTGGATAATATTAGAAATTCCTAGTATTAAAAACGTTGTTTGTGAATTAATATAAACCATCTCATAAAAGCCTACCTCTTGGTGTCTGGAAAATTTTAAGATTAATAAAATAAAAGATCTTTTGTACGATATATACGTTACAAATTATACTTGTTCATTATAATAACAATCAATTTATCGGAAATAGAAAAGACTGGAACAAGACCAAATACTCGTTTACTCTCTGAAGAAACAAAATTCCTGTTCATATAACATAACACAAAAGCATTATACTCATTCGATTCGCTTTTCAGAAAGGAAAAATAAATAAATTAAAACTGGTAGAATGCTATGTTAAATTTTTAAAAAAATAGCGATTCGCTATGTACAAGAGTTCTACAACAGTATAAGCAACAAGTGAGACAAAATCAATGTTGACAAAGGTTTCTAAAAATAATACAAACAAATAAAACAAAACTAAAAAACCAACAAAAACAACAAAAAAACGAAATAATACTTCCATTTGATACAATTGCATCAAATAATCCTTCTCCAGTTCACGTTCAAATGACATGAACTGTTGAGCGGATGTAGTCACCATTGTATAAAATAATTCACCTGACGTTTTAACCAGACAGTTAATAACCCGACTGCTTTTTCTCCATTTTTCTTCAGCAGTGACGGTGATACGTAATGTAATGCGTTAATGTAATTTTTTCGCGATGGGAATAAAACGCTTGAGGGGACGCGATTCAAATCCATTGTAATGCAAAACAATTGTACCACTTTCCATTCTTTTGTCAACATTCCCACCACTAAACACTAAAACAAATTTCATTTGCATTACGAAATTGAAAAGTAAAATCTACTCATAATTGTGATGCAAAAATATTTTTCTCTCAGACCTAAGACAACACGCACTTACTGTCAGACAAGAAATATGTCAACCCCTTTGTTAATTTTTTTAAAGTCAAAGACCCGATTTTAGATACTCTTTAGAACAGTGAAGTTATGTTCGTTGCCACTAGTGATACTTTTTGTGAAACAAGGACATTATCTCTGCATGTACTTGACCACCATAGTCCAAAAATGTAGTAAAAGCTACTCTGAAACTACACATGACTTACGCTAAGACAGTGATTAGAAAAATAAATGAAATTATGTGTTTTTGTTATGTTTATTTTCATTTTTACGAGCTCGTGATAGATCACGGTGTCATGAGACGTACTACTGGCACCATTAGCAACATTGAAAACTCTAGTTTAGAAGTATCTAACTGTATTTTATTGGTCCCATCTTCATTTTGTTCGTTCCAAATTTGAAATTGTTTAGTCTCAATTTGGAGTTGAAAAGGTGAAGTTGGTGTACACTTGACGCGGGTCGCCGAGAAATTTCGCACCCCCGGTCTTAGAGAGCCCGTTATCTCTCATACGTCGCCAGCGCCAGTGCCAGCTAGCGCCCTTTCGCCCACGCGTGGGCGGGCGATTCCGATAGCAATCGGCGCGCGGCGGCCGCGGCCCGGGGTCCCGCCCGCTGCCCCCGCACTCCCTAAACCGCGCGGGGCGCTATCGGATGGGCCCTAACGCACGGCCCGCGCGCATACGGAATGAGCCGGCGCCCCAACTGCCCGCGCCGCCCCGCGCGGCACGCCGAAGCAGCTGAGTGGCGACGATGGGGGTGAAGATGGTAACTCCTACGATTCCTCAACTAATAAAAGCGAACTGTGATAGCTCACAGCAACATCACAAAGTCTGCAGCTTTGTTCACCGGGGAGCTGCCAGAGTTCGAGTCCCAACATTGGGTATTTTCGCCAATAGCAACATAAGTAGGTATAATTCATCCGCTGTCAAGAGGAGAAGCGGCCGGCTGCTCTGATATGTAGTTTCTTGCGGTTTTTCCAATCAATAACAGACGAATGTCGGAGCACTACCCTAACAAACGGGCTACGGACTGCGCGCGATCTTTCCTTCCTCTGCTCTTACACACACAAACGCACACACACTATTACCCTACATATATTACCATACGTTTCCGGCGGCGAGTCGGGAGCTTAAAGCGTTTTCCGGGTTAGGCGGTGCGCTGCAGTGGAAACAGAACCAGAGCGGAAGAAGATCCGCAAGCCGCCATGTAGATCTACGCTAGATCTTACATCCGAGCAGGGGCGGAACATCCACCACCTCCCGGACATGCACAAGGCCACAAATCTAATTAGCTCAGCAGTTGTCGCGCGCGTGTTAATGGTCACTAACCCATTCACTGCACTGCTCAAGAAGAAAAAATAATATGTAATGGCATGCATGGAAGAATGCTGACGAAGGAAATAACCAAATCAAATTTCAATTCCTTATAATAACGTAAAATAAATTACTTTAGTAATTTAATCGGTAGGGGGTGAGATTTGATAAAGAAGCCATAAGTCAAGGAAGGAGAGAAATGCTGAACAAAATAATGTGACCGAATGTATAAATAATATCAAATAGGTTCGTTCAGAATTAAAATGAAATGAATGGAGCTGAGAAAAAAATACCAAGTAATGAAAAAAAATCGTAAATACTCTCTACGCTATAGTAGCACGTAAATACAACTTACACGCTCTTATCAACAGCACCATAATTCGTAGTATCAACGTTCGTTTTGTCATCAATTATTATTAAGGTGTCTCATGCCCATGGAAGCGTGTACACAACTGTGCCCCATCTGTCACTGGCTCTACGTTCAGTTGTGTAAAGCTGCTTTCCAGCCTCCGTTAACTACGAATTCAGCCGAAACGTTCTCAGTCCTTGACGTTGTGAAGCTATGAAGAATTCCTTCACTTACTAATGGTGCTTTAATGCAAGCATACGTGATAGAAATTGTGTTAGTTTTAATTAGTGCGTCATGGACGGATGTATTGGTTAAATAATGGAACCGTAATGGTAGCCGTAACTTTAAATGCGCTTTGCGATATACACTGCGAAATCAGGAAAACTATAGGGCTCCGCCTATAAATAAATCACAGAGATTATTAGAAGATTTGAAACCAAAATCCTACGCAAGCGGAGCACCATGGTTTATTAAACAAAACAATTTATAAACACATAAACATTATTGCGAAAGTCATACTTCAGCAAAAGAAGCGAGGAGATGAGACAGAGTTAAGTAGACATTCAAACCATTTATCAATCAACCTACCTGACAATAGAGAACACTTACACAGACTGAAACGCGAACATTTCGTGAAATTTCCTATTGTATTCACTAATTAAATTAAGCATACAACCACTATATCTTTTAATATGTTATTGTTGACATTTCAAATCATTTACAAGAACATTGTCAATGTGTTTTACAAAAGAGAACAGATTTTTCATTTATTCCACAAGAACAGATTGTAACTTTCCGAACGAAAAATAAACAATCTCCCATTTCTGTCATCTAATCACCAAATCGACTGATGTAACAAACATTCAATTTCCCATGCTTCATTGGAATGTAATAGCCAGGCTCTCCTCTTCGTCTCTTGCCATTTTAGTGAAGCATCTTTAGCTAAGTGTCACTTCAGTATTGCTGTGAACAACCAGCCATTCCATTCAATAATTGTTGTAAGTTTGTATATTACTTCCACATAGTACAGAATTTTCACCCATGCACACCTTTTACTCAGAAATTCTTCTTGACGCAGAGCATCATCAAAAAATATTTTAGCACGAAATATTTCAGACGCTCTTGCCGAATCATCGGCGTTCGACAAGACCTCGAGAAATTCCTCGTCGTTGGGCGGAAAGTCGCCGGGGCCCACGCCTACGTTGCAGTCGTCGCTTCGCTAAACGGTTTCTCATACGGACATCACCACAAATCGACACGCGAAAGAATGCTAATGAACCTTCAGATACTACCGACGAAAAGGATGTTTCGGAGAGTGGTCCGTGTAGCTCACAGAAACAAATCTATGCGCAGAGATGTATCAGAGCAGAACTACGAGGCAACGTTTAAAAAAAACGACTTCGCACTTTTGGGAGCAACTGCATATAACACGGAGAACAGGCGAAATATCTGCCATTCGGATCGGACACGGGAAGGTTAAAAATATTCATTACACCATTTGCAAAGGAGTAAACATAAATGAATGCTGCTGACGATTCGGGGAGTATCGAGAGTGTCGAGATCTACAATCTTTAACAGCTATCGTAAACAACCTGAATAAGATTCGGCTTAGGTAGGAACGTGAATGGAACATAACAGGGAAAAATGAGATGGGGGAGAAACGGACAACAGCAGAGCCTTCGTAAAATGCGTAAGAGTGTTTCTTTTGCTTGGGAGGATTCCTGGAGTGAACACTTGTATGTAAAATCCGCAACGTGAATATTCATAATAGCGTTCTTGAAAGTTGAAAGATACAAAGTCACAAATTGTATTTATTATGGAGAATTTTCTGATTTTAGGTAAAAATAGATAACAATTCTTTAAACTGCAAACGTGTCGGCCTATTTTATGCCTTCATTAAGAGAATATCTATAAAGCTACCTTCGGCATAATAACGACGTTACTGCTCACAGAATTAGTGGAAATGTAGAAGTACGTTCAGTGTCGTGCTTCAGGTATAGCGAATGTAACATAGCGATCCGGGGAAACATATCAAGCACAAACGAGTTCGGAGACCTTTAAATCCGTTGTCGTTGGCAATCATTGAAAAAATCCGTTGAGTTCAAATCACGGAGAGGAGGAAGCAACGTTCTTGTGTTAACCACGCCGTCCACGGGATTTTTACAGACCATTCTATGAAAACATCCTTTAAAAAACGTGTTTTTTAACGGATTAAATTGTATTTTTGTAAAGGTGGGTTGAGAGATCTACAGAGATGATTCACAGCCAGATCTTTCTAGAATATTCTCCAAAAATTCTAGAAAAAAATGTTTTTGGATCATCAACTCCTTCTTTACCTTCTTTTTCACCACGCTCTACCACTTTTTCTTCGTCTTCATCTACGTGCCCGGCAGTTAGGAATCGACTACTTTCCTAGAAGTGGGTGATTTGAGCTCGCTCATTTCTACAACACTCGACCATGTGCTTCGTTGACAAATACGCCATCGATTGTATTTCTGTTCAAGAGATGGCTGCGCTTAATTCTGCGGATTCGCGTGAATCGGGGGCTGGCAGTCAGTTCGGTTCCAAACGAGACGAAGCAGATGCATCGCCCGCGGAGCCGAGGCGCAGCGCGCGAGCGGGCGGGCGGCGCAGCGAGGCGTGTCCCAGCGCCGAATTCCTTGGGGAAGGGAACGAAGGTTCGACTCCCGGGTCAGCGTGCGCTCGCCGCCAGCGCTCCTCTTATTGGCAGGCGAGCGCCGCCCCCGCCGCGAGCGCCGTCCGAGTTGTGACAGTTTCACTTAAGCGGCGGCCGCCGAACACTATTCGCGCGCCGTTTATCGCTTCTTTTTGGCGCTAATCTGCGCGCGAGATCGAAACGCGCTAATGCATCGCATCTCGCCATCTGCAGCGGCGGCGTGGCGTGGCGGCGCGGCGCGGCGCGCGGCGGCGGCCGCGGCGGTGGCGGCGAGAGCAGTAGCGGAGGTGATGGTGATTGTGGCGGAAGTGGTATCGTCAGTGGTTAAGAAAGAGGTGTTGGTGCTGGCGGTGACGGTGGTGGTAGTGGTATTGGAGACGACGACGGCGCTGAAAATAATGGCGGTGGCCGGTGTTGACAAGTGTCAGCTATGGCGGTGTCTGTTGTAACATCGGTGATGGTGATGGTGGTGCTGAAGGGAGAAGTAATTACTATAGCGACGGAAGCGGTGACAGCGACTGCAATGACGGCTGAGGCAGCTGGGGTAGTACTGGTGGTGCTACCGCTGGCGATACAGGTGGTGTTGACCGCAAGTTCCAGCAGGTATTAACGAAATGGTAGTATAAGCACCAGTGGTTTATGGACAAACAAGTTCTGCCACTAATATTTACTATACATATATTTCTGCACGTTCCTCTCATTTAGCTTTTCCGTTTATAACATTGCCAAATGGTCACTCATTTACCTACGTTCCTACCACGAGCCAACGACGGTCTCTCTCCGCCTCCGTGTACCACCACCACTAGTACACTAAAAATTACAGTTACAATCCGTCTCGTCGATATGCGCCATCCATTTTACATCAACTCCATCTCACGGTTAGCAAAGCTGAACGTCTGCTTAAGAGCGAGTACATTTGCGTATGCCACGCGGTGTGCTATTCACAGGGCTGATTGAGGATACGCTGCGTCGCCACGTCCCTAGTTTTCCGTCTGGCTGCGAAGCGAGCGAATCCTCACGTGCTGACGTGCGGATAGGGACGGGATGGTGGGGGGAGTGAGGAGCGGGAGCAGTCGGCGTGGCGTGGCGTGGCGATTCGTGGCGTGGTGTGACGTGCGTGCGTGCGCAGGAGCTACGACTATTCAATAAGTGCGCGCGGCAGCGACTGCCTATCGCGCGGCGCCATCTGACAGCCCTCCGCCGCCCCCATAGCACACGCGGGCCCCGCCCGCCCGCCCGGTTCAGCCAGCGGCCCGCCGCGCCGGGGCAAAAAACCCGCCGCCCGCCAGGGCCTTCCTCGCAGCCAGTGCCAACACAATAGCCTGTACCGCAACAAACATGTACAGTGAGGTTCGGTACTCAACTATTCAAATAATTTGATAATTTAACTTTCCATATATTTCAATTTAATAATGTACAATTCGAATATACATAACATAAATTACTTGAAATTTCAATTACGGAATAATTTGAAGAAAAATTATTTCCTTTTTAATTTCGTGTTGAATGAATATTAAAAAGGGCTTCAGAAGAGGAATACCCACCAGAAGAATATTCTATATCTATCGTTGATTGCTAATGAAATGTTTGCGAAAACTCGAAATGATTTCACCGGTTATTTTTAGCTCAGAACCAGATTTGACGCCTCCTATATCTTGTCCTAATCCCTTACTAGCATACACACTTAAATTTATTTTGTACTCCTTACACACACACATACACACACTCGTCGCACTGCCCCTCTCCACACATGCTGAGAGGTCAATCGGGACTTTAGAGCTGGTCGTGGCGGCGGTCGTGCTCCGCTGGAGGAAATCTCCCACAAGCCGACGTGTTGGGTTGCAGGGAATGGGAAATGAACACCGCCACCTCCATACTTTACACTAACGCTGCTAATGGTCATAGCAGTCGACGTGGCCGCAAACATCAAAGAATAATCAATGAAAAATTATTTTGAAATTCCTTGGCTTCCTTTCTCTTAGTCTTCCATATTCTTTTAGGTTCAATTTTCACACTTCTTTTTCCCTACAACCTTTATCACATCGTTACCAGCATGTGGGACAAGTGCCAATGCAGGATATCAGTAGTATCCAGGGGTTTTCTATTTTGCCACTTACACGCTGAATTCAATTCCAGCCCAAGACCGTTTAGGGTTTTTCGGCAGATATCTGGGAATTACCTTTAGCACCACATTTTCAGTAGGGGCTACTTTAATCACCTCCATTTCTAGTCTTCGAGCTCTATTCCGAAACATGTATTTCGTTCCTTTTTTCGAAATCCGATTGACCCACTCTGGAATGTGATGAGATGATGATGTTTCTGATCCATATATGTTTCTCTTCCACTGCACGTCGGTGAGATATGACACATGATCCGATCACATTGATCAGATGATTTTTGAAAATTCAGAGTAATTTCGTGTTTATTATCGCAATTACAGCATTATAACTAATATAAATGACCAGTTAAACTCACTAGTTTTGCAAGGTTTTTTGAAAGTAACAAAATCCGCTTTTGTGAGCTGTATAAAAGCAATCATCGCATCGTATGTCCCTCGATCGAGAAGCCGAGCGGGCCGTTCGCCAGGTGGCGCACGCGAACAGGCGGCCGCATTCCGCGCGTTCCCGCTGGCGGGGCAGCGCCCGTCCCGTCCCGTCCCACCCCGTCCCACTCCGACCCGCGCCGTCCCGCGGCGCCACGCAGGCGCAAACGCCCTCGCGTAAATTGGACGGCGCCTGCCGCCCCCACCTCCGGCCTCCGCCTCCGTCTCTCCGCCGCCGCCGCCGCTCTTTTCCCAGCTTGTTACGCCGCTTACTTAATATTCCTCGCGAGGGCCCGCCGCCGCCTACAAGCCCAGGGACTTGTAATCTCGGCCCGGCGAAACCGCTCGCGCCTAGCAGCAGGGGTCGCGAGCGCGCGCGCGCGCGTCGTGGACTGGCGTGGCGTGGCGTGGCGTGGCGTGGCGTGGTGTGGCGTGGCGTGGCGTGGCGTGGCGTGGAGCGGCGCCTGCATGCCTTTTGCCACCCACGCCCGCCCACATCCCCCCCGTACCTACGCACGAGTTGCTTTCACAATCAGGGAAGTTGAGAATCTATACACGACAACCTCTTTACCATCTTCGTCTCCCGTGCCTCTTTCCATTGCAATCTAAGCTTCTAAGCGACTCTCAAAGTCTATGCTACTATGGGGTGAAAATTATAAAAGTTTCTCCTGCCCATCGTGAAGGTTTGAATATCGTCGTCGTCTCGTCTTCGTCCACGGTGATTTTTCACGCAGTCGTTTCTACCATAGCGTGCCTGCTCGCTACTTAAATGTTGAATAACGAATCGATACTGTGAACTGATTCTCTTGTCAAGAGCTGAATTGGAACACGAAATAGTGACCATGTTAAAATTAAACAAATATCTGTTTCTTCTACATATCACGAAAAAATGTTTGCGAATAAAATGAGCGAATTCCCTAATGCTAGCCCCTGAATTTTTTGTGGTTAGATAATCCAATGTCAAATCACCAACAATAGAAAACTACAACAAAAGGGATACGACAGGTATCAAAACTTTACGATTCACAATTTAAATGTGTTAGTTATCTCCTCAGTCTACAGTTCTATTCCACACCAGTAATTCGCAGTCCTCTTTTGCAAAAACCTCAATTTCGTCAATGTAACATCAATCAGTAATGACGTCAATTCTCCTGACTCCCAATTATCGCCAAGTAAAAGAACTACGAAATCTTGCATCTCTTTCTCCTACGTATGTTCTCCTGTCTTCATGTTCATTACAATTTGCGCGGCAGTGCTAATCCTGAGCTCACATGGTCGATATTTCCTCTTTTCAGCATCCGCCGGCACCAGTATTTCACGACACCTATCACCTGCGAACACCAGCAACAGGCGCAAAGCTAAGTGAATGGGTGTGCGGACGTAAGACACAGCAACGCCCCCGCCATCACCACCTCCACCGCCACCCAGCGCACACCCCTGCCACCTCTGACCCCGCGGTTCAGCCCCCGCTCGCGTCGCCCACTGCCACGTCGCCTGCCCAAGCAGCGGAGGTTTTGCTTGACTCGTGCAAAATAAAAACCACCACCTCCTCCTCCTCCTTGTTCCCCGTCTCCTCACCCCCTGACGCGCTGGCAAGTGAGCGGCAGCGACTTGGCCACGACGCACAATGGGCCGATATTCGCGAAAAGGTTCACAACGATTACGGCCGTTACATACAAGTTTGCGGGTATGGGTTTCGAGCTGTTTCACACGAGTTCGCGGGTACAAGCCCGATAAAGCTGAGGATTTTTAAGAGGAAAAAATCCTTTGTACGCTTTTCTTCGGAGAGAAAGTAGTGTCGGCTGTCCCTTGACGTAGATTTACTGCATGTAAAAGATCCTGAAGCCCAAAAGAAGTCTCTGAACTAAATTCAAATTGCCTGTTTCGTCGCCCGAGTGATACCTTATTTCTCCACTGAATGGTATAGGAGCGCACTGAAACCTATGTGGTCAGACAAAGAGCAGGTCTCGTCACGTAAAACAAGACATAATTGAATTCAATTGAAATCAACACTGAAATTTAATTAGATTCAACTTGGCGAAGGTCGATTAAAAGCGAGTGCTCTTAGTCGCTCGGTACGAAGGGTGGGGAATTCGATTCCCATCCCCAGTCTTGTTTGTGTTTGCTTATTCATTACCCATGATTAATGGTTCATGCATGTAATGCATCTCCCAGAGATAGAGACAATTTGTAGGTGAAATTATAATAAGATTACAGAAACTGTTTTCTTCCATAAGAATACCCACGAGAACCTACCATGAAAGAATGGAAACAAATTTTTTTTTCATAAAGCCATGGTGATAACCACGTTTTGTGGTGCAATAATTGCATAGAATTACAGTCGCAATTCGAAAAAATAAGCGTCAAGTGTTAACGTATTACTACAAGACGAAAATGATATTTAAAAGTGATTTACTGATTAGTAGAACAATTTTCAACTACAGAAGCACACAATATCCAGAATATTAATTAATGATATGAAGTACAAAATTCAGATTGGAACGGTAGCATCGAATAGAAGATACAAGTGATACCTTACATGCACTTCGAGTAACTTTTTTGCAGACTCTTCGCTTATCCTGATTCCCGTACCATCTTCGAGAGAGCTTCGAACGTTTGCTATGCTACGAAAAGCAAATTTTCGACCCACTGTACGGTGGTCGACGCAGCATCTTAAATAACGAGGGAGAGTCGGAGGCGGCGTGGCGTGGCGTGGCGTGGCGAGCCGGATCGGGCCAGGCCGGGCAGCTCGCGCCTCCGCCGTTTCGGCCTGTCACGTCCAATTCGTTCCGTTCCCAACGTCCCGCGCCGAATATACACAGGGAATCAATTAGTACAGTAGCGGGGGTATCTGTGGAATGCACGCGCGCGGGACCGCTCGCCTCCCCCCTCTCCCGCCACGCCCCCCTCCACCATTGGCCGTGCCGATGCCAATTTGAAATATGTGGAGCCAGACGCCCGAACCGCGCCGGTGCTACGAGCTCTCAAGTGCATGCGACCCACAGTGATGTGGATGGCGTGAAAAATTGGCGCAAAATATTAGCAATATTCATAATAATATATTGTGGCAAAGATAAAACTTTTCCGAGAGTTGCCAAAACAGGTATTACTGTACAATAAAGTACACAAGAAGAAGATACGATTTACTATGGCTCGACAGTCTCATGGAATTATAGAATGGAATATTGCGTCTCGGAGCTCCTAACCGCACATCGAAGATGAAATGCAAACGAGTCCGTAAAAGTTAATCGGCAGATTGAGTGGCAACTTTCGAAGTTGTCTTTGAATACATACAACACTACGATAAAATAATAAATTAAATATGATTTAAAAAGTGAATCTTTGAAAAAACAACAGCAGATATTGTTAATATTGGTCGTGTTCTGAGCCACCTCGATATGAATTTTTTGAATTAAATTTATGATGATGCGACATGTTGAATCCTATCCTCTTTCGCTCTTGAAAATAATGTAATAGTTTTTAGCCTAACTGCCGATATCTGTCGGTTTCATTACTAGTCCACCTCGAACGCAAATTATGTTAAACGTCACGATGTGCATAAGCTATTCAAATAGCCCTTATTGGGAATAAACCCACTAGTCAGATTATCATTTATATTAATATCATTTTACTTTCTCACCTTGCTTCGCAAGACGACAAAGTATTGCAATCGTGTGTCGGATATCGGCGATATGTCGGCAGAAAACATTTACTGCCTGATCTTTTTAATGAAAAGAATTGAAACATCTTGCTTTATTCTTGTGCTATCTGATCAGAGTTTCATGTGCGTATTATGAAGAAATGTCTTTTCACATCAGTATTTTACTAATTTGCACTGAGGGCAGCGGGAATGATATTATGCGACTTCAACGAAAAAAACTTCAACGAAATGAAACAGCATTCCAAATATGTTGCGTTTACGGTTAGGGTGATGAAGTTTAGTAGAACAGTTCACAATCAAGTCCTTTCTGAAAGTGTCACAGCGTTATTCAAAACTTTTTTAAGAAACTTTTAACATTTTCGACTACATCGGTCTAACATTAATCATATTTTTTCACTGTGTGTCCCTGTAAGACATTCTCGCTGAGAGAGGAATAACATGGGCCAAGACGGTAGGTCGGAACCCAGGACGGAAAACGGAAATGATTTTTTGCGACTAATGTTAAAGTTGAAATACACGAACTCGACGACATGAAAAGGAACAATCATATGAAATATGTTGTGTTTTCCAGTTAGGGTGATGAAGTTTTATGGAACAATTCACAACCCAGACCTTTCTGAACACCTTTCAGGGTTCAAAGCTTTTTAAAGAAACGTTTACCACTTTCGATTACAACACGAATATCGGTCTTGGTACAAACCACATTTCTACATTGTGATCACCTCTGTGACTATCTTGCTGGGAGAAGGATTATCCCTTATTAGTTTGTTTGTTGACTAGTAATTCCTGGACCGTCAAATGCTAAGGTCGTTATTTCAGAAAGAATAGTGCATATTTCCATCGTGGGAGATGGCAGTGACCATCCCCCCCTGGTTGGCACGATCCGGCTCCGACCTATCGGATCCGGCGTCGGGTAGCGCGGAGATTTTCCTCAGCTAAGTATCTCCCACTAGCGTGACACCGCCCCAGACAGGGCAGGCATTAAGCTCCCAACTGGTCTCCCATAAAGTGTGATAGTGTAGTGCATGTGAGGGTAAGTGCGCATAAGAATGGAAGAGTAAGGATAGAACGTGAGCGATTCGTTGCCTGGTGTTTAGGGTACTACTCCGGCATTTGTCAGCTGTTGATCGGAGAAACCGCGGAAAACTACCGATCAGAGCAGCCGGCCGCTTGAATTCTCCTCCAGACAGCGGCTGAATTCGACCTAGGTATGTAGCTAATATCGAAAATCCTGCCACAGTCGGAACTCAAACCCTAAGATATCCCGGTTCGAGGGACTGCAGTGACAACAGTTGATGCCCTGAGCCACCTTGGCCAGTGGAATTACCCGGCAAAGATGGCTGTTGGCGTGGGCGGGGCGGAGGGGGGGGGCAGAGGCCGCCCGCGTCCTTTTCCCAGCGCCCGGCGCCGCTCAGACGGACCACTCTCAGATTTGGCGTGAAGGCTCTTTCCGGTTTGGCTCCCAACCACACGTGGTTTCTATTACCAAGCCGATGAATTCTAATCTCTTCGTTGAGGCGGCGGTGGCTTCCATATCGCAGATGAGAAGGACGTCGTTCACAAGCGACGCTTCAAATTTACGGAACGTGTTATGCCGGGTGACAGCGGAGATATAATACCGGAGGCAGATATGAAGGGAGAATGTCACGCCGGGGCAGAAGCCGATTTCATCTTGTATAACGTATTTTGCATTTAAAAGAACTGATACTCCATAACCAATGAGAGAACTTAATTAAGGAAGTGTAATTATTTGCGAGATTTCGAGCACCTGTAGAAAAAAAACAACTATTTAATATGTCAGATTCCTACATAAATTAGAAACAATTTTAACATATAATAGAAATTAAGACGTTTTGTTTCAATTTAGAAAAATGTACGTTATCAGTACTATCTATACGAGATATCCTATTTACTATATATGATCACTGATAAAAGAATACTATGTTCCCTGTTTATGGAGGCCTGATATGAGAATAAATATTGAAACACTGTTCGTGAATTACTTTAAATGTACGCATATGTTATTTACTTATTTTACTGAAAGTAAATTGATTTGCCTAAAATGTACCCCCGTGAAGACAGCACATAATTTCTTATACTCTTCACTAAACAGGAGGAAGCAGTGCTTACAGAGAGGCACAAAAAAAAAAGCATTCGAAAATGAAGTATCTCAAGTTTTCAATTTGAAAGTACAATCAACTGAATATTATCAATATATATGATTATCACATTACTAATAACTTTGTTTGTCCAACCATAGTTCTCGCTCTATTAGGAGAAGAAATATCTCCAAATTTAAATTTATTTTGGGCACGCATTAATGCGTTAAGAACATCCGTATAACAATAATAATAATAATAATAATAATAATAATAATAATTTGTTTCACTAAAGAAATTATTTCTATTTTACTTGAACCAACATGGCTATTTCACAATCGATTCGTGATGTTTTGCAAACAGTAGAACTCCAATTCATATTGTTTTACAATAAACGAAAAGTCATCACATTGAACCAAGAGCCTACAGTTTGATGGCACAAGATTGTTAAAAAACACGAATGACGTACATTTTCGCGAGTTTATGAAAGTACAAAATGAAGAAATAAGGTGATGGAGAGGAAATCGTCAACTCGAAAAAATCGTTATCCAATGGTGCCAATTCCTTACTAATTTTAGGGAGGTCTAATATGAATTTGAATCTCTTGAATTTATATCTGAAATCTCTAGTCTTTTTTTTTCAAATAATTAATTAATAAACGTTAATCTACAAATAATCCACAAAAGTAGGTCATACAAGAAAGTTCAGTCTCAGACGTCCTCTCATCCCCTACCGACTCTCGCAGCATCCTCGTGCAGCATCTCACTGCGACTCCTTGCCGCTTTATCCCGCTTGGCGCATCCCTTCCTCGGCCTACCACCCTCCGCCCTGTCCCCACCCCGCGCAGTCGGAGGCGGGGCGCGCGTCAAAGGGGCGGGAAATGAAACACAACCAAACGAGATCAAACAGACGCCCGCGCCGGCGACGCCAGGAGCGGAAGCGGGGCGGCGGCGGCAGTGGCGGGAGGCGCGACGGGCGGCGGCGGATTCGGGAGGGGCCGGGCGGGCAGGGCGGCGCGGGATGCGAGAGGACGTGCGCGGGGGGGTGGGGCAGGGAACGGCGGCCGCCTCCCGCCGTCCCAAGCTTCGAAAGCGACGCCCGCCCGCTAAATTGCATCGCCCGGCGACCGCCTCATCCCCCTTTCTCCTGCTTCGCCGCACTAGCCCCGTTACAGTGACAAATATTCTTCATCCAACTGGACGAAAATTAGGGACGCCACGCGTGATTTTACGCAAAATTGAATAGGCAGATAGAAATAATAATGAATGATTAATAATTATTAATATAATTTAATTTTTATTTCAAAATTGTATTTATTTTTATTGACGCACTGATACCAAACATCGGAACTCATTTGAATTGAAGGCGACAATTAATCTTTGTTCCAACTGTACTGCATTAGAAGTGAGTGTGAGTACCTTGACAGGAACTTCAATAGGAACATGCCCCGTTGTTTTGTTGAATTACTGCGGTACCATCCGGCCAGGGCAAATAAACACGATGATGATCGTCATAACTTCGTCAGGGGGAAGATATTGTAGAAGTTAAAGAGTCCTGAGCAAGTTGAGATGGCAATACAGATGGATAATGATCTGTTGAGCGCTGATTGTGTTAGAACGGCCAACAATGGAATGCGACAGTGGTGGCGTCAGAACCCAAAAGAAATCTGGCATGAACCAATTCAATCCGCAGTAAACTCCTCTGAGAGTCTGACTACCCTCCGCGACGCTAAGGATCATCTCCAAAGTTTTCAAAAAATGAAGTTTAAAGTACGAATTAGAATGAAACATAAAAACTTATGTAAATAATAATGATAATAATAATAGTAAAATCAAGAATAAGAGTAATAATAATAATAATAATAATAATAATAACTACAAGAAGAAGAAAAACCAGAAAGAATTAATCATAGAGGAAACAGTAATAACCTTTAAGTTCTGATGGGGTTCATGCAAACCCCATCAGTAAGTCAACATCTCATTTACGTAATACGAAAAATAAATTTGGCGCAGAATGAAAATTCATATTTAAACGCAAAGCCCTCGGCCTGCCTTTGGTCCGCGCAGTGGGCGAGAATTCCACACTGTAGGGCTGTCGCCACCGCCGACGTCCCCCCCACCCTCCCGCCCCACGCGTCACCCGGAGCCGCCCCCGTTTCTGGGAACTCGTAAACGATCGCTCCCACGCCTAATGAAGGGATCATGTTTTGCAACCTCCGAGAGAAGACGATTCGAACGCTTCCAATTCAATCAGACGTGATGCTCCTCCAATCAAGCCCGCTGCCGTGCCGGCTCGACTTCTCCATCAACGTCTCGCAATTTCATCTTTTGTTGTTGTTGTAGTTGTTGCTTTTTTTTCTTTGCGATTTTTTCTTCTTCTTCTTTCTGCCGCCGCCGCCGCCGCTGCCACTGCTGCTGTTGGACGCGCAGGCTGTAGCTCGGTGGTTGCTGGAGCGCATCGCGCGGGCTGAAGGTGAGCAAACGGAGATGAAAATGCGCAAACGACTTGTTCATGCAGCTCGGCACGAATACGAAAACACCCCGGGTGCGCACAAAGCCGCGATGGAATTCCGCCGAGGGAGCCGGCGTTCGCCACCGCGATCGTGAAGTTCGCGCCGCACCAGCCAGTGATTTGGGTCTACGCTAAGTAGCATTTGCACACGCAATTTTTGCCCTGCGTTTTGAGAATTTAAATTCGACGATACGACCTAAGAATTTTAATTTCGAGTGGCTAAGTCCAATAGAGCATCAAACTACAACAATGCATTTGTGGAGGTGTCTTTTAAAAATTTACGTAAACCATAATTCTAATTACATTTTCACATTCACAGTCCATATTACGTGTTGAGACGAGTTTATTATTAAATATTTAGTTCTCCTTCTCGCGGAACAATTATGTAATTTATAACACATCAAAAATTGAAACATTACTGATTTTCTAAATAAACCAGAAACGCAGTCTAATGATCTAAGAAGGGCAGAAATGTAAAATTTATTTGATTTTTATATAAAGCGTAATAATCCTTAATATCAAAACTTCGTAATAACCATTACATTTGAGACGGAATATGACACACAGTTTAATACGTCGAGGGCAACGATAATAATGACATTGGATATCTTCTTTGATGAGCTGATCCATTTTCTACGTTTTTCGAATTAAAACACGAAGAACTAATTTAGAAGCAATAAACGTCAAATAAAATGCAAACCACAGTTTCGCTGTACTAAAATAGGTGATCAACTTATTCTTCGTTAGGACTCTCAAAGCTCATCGAAAGGTAAAGAAATCACAGTGGTTATGTAAACCGTTCCCGGGGTAGCTCATAATTCTGTATATTCAATTTCCTTAGTTTCTCAATACACGATAACGAATCAAACGCCTTAGATCTTCCTGAGCAGCCCCAACCAATCACCCTCACGAAGGCCAGCGCACGTGAAAGCGCCACGACGCGCGTTCCCACCCTCGCCTTGCGTCGGCCGGGGCTGCGCGCCGCCGTCCAGCCAACCACCCAGCCAGCGAGGGGAGCGGAGCGGCCGCCGCAGAAACAAGAGCGGTTCGGCTCCGCGCCGCTGCTCCACATAAACGGCGCCGAGTTATGACTCATGAACGGCAGACACACACGGCGTGATCCTCGGACGCCGCCTATCTGCGCGGGGATCTGCGACGGTAGTCGTGCAGAAAAGGCGCAGGGGGGCGGCACTCCGCGGCCACCGCAGCCGCCGTCACTGGCCAGCGAGCCCCTCTGCCGTCCCCGCCCTACCCCGGCCCACGCCCACTTCCACTCTGTCCTCTCAATGGCCCACTACCAACACTCCTAATCACCAGAACGCCGTAGGAGGGGGTCTACTGCAAGTGTTTTAACGTCTGGGGTCCGGATTCAAATTCGGCCAATTCGTGTGGAATTTATGTGGACAAACTGTGCTCTCGCCTGGATTCCTCACAATTCTCCTGTTTCTCCTTCCCTTCTTTCCTTCATCGTCATAATTGCTTTCATCTACTCATTATCGTCATTCATGAGTTTCACCGACCTAAAAGGTTAGAGGGCTCCTTGGTTCCAATGAATAAATAACCAAACCAACGCTGCAGCCTAGTTAACGACAGCGATGGCGACAGTCGCCTAAACAGTCATCCCTTCGTCCATCCCCAGGCACCTCTCTCTCGCTCACCTTCCCACCACTTCTCCTTCCTTGCAATCCCCGGCTCCATTCTCACCCCTGTTGCCGTTGCCGCCACCACCACGCCCGCCGCCTCCGTCGTTGCTGATGCCCTCGTTACTATTCTCCCGTCCGCGCACCACGGCGCCACACAGCCCGGGTGAATTAACGAGGGGGAATCCTAGGCGAGGTCCCGGCAGACGGGCCGGGGAGCGTGCCTCCTCGTCGCCGCTGCCCTCGGAGAGTGCGCGCTCTACCGCCGCCACCGCCCCGCCCCGCCCCGCGTCCCCGCCCCGGCGCGGCGCCGTGGTCGCCCCCGCGCGCCATCGAGATCGACCATCGCGATATCGCGATACATCGAGAGTTTTATAGCGATTAGCGGACGCGCGCGGCCGGAGGCAGCGGGGGCGGCGGCGTGGCCGTGAGCACGACGTCTTCGTTAACGAGTCGCCCTTTTCGTTAGCGGTCGCCCTCCCCCCGCCGCGGGCCAGGACGGCGCGCCCGCGGGAGACGGCGGTAAGGCACGGCGCGACGCCGGTGGCGGCCCGGCGGACAAGGAAAGCCCTGAGGAGGACGCTAGGGCGGCGGCGCGGCGGCGAAGCTAGCAAGTCGCTGGAAGGCGCAAAGCCGAAGTTGGAAATGGCTCAAGCAATGGAAGAGTGACATAACGACATGGACATTGGCGGTTCCGTATGTTTCCGGCCTGCCCGAGATATTGCTCGTCAATACGAAAACCTACTGAGCGGTGTATAGTCTCATCTTTAATTATTGTAATGTTGTACGTTTACAACCGACAACTCACTCAGCTTTGTGGAGAGAGGCACTTGAGTCGGATACGGTGCGTGAAAACTTATGCTGTATCTTCAAGGCAACGCACTTGTCCTTACTACTCAGTCTGCGAGGAATGTTGTGAAGGGCTATGGTTTGAAGGGGTTGAACCATTCACAGGACAGATTAGATGGGGCACTCAGCAACGGCCACCACTGAAACTGAACAAAATCCTTCGGAGAATACAAATTTCAGACGAGTGTGAGGTGAAGTACTTTTTGGCTATTTTACGAACAAAAATTTGGAGTTATTTGGATTATTTTTTGAAAGGCCTAAAAATGTTAATATGCAGATGAGAAAAGTGGGTTGAAGTAAAGGATGATTAAGATTTTATATCAAAATTAGAGGTTACTGAGTCCAGAAACTTATGGAACTTTCACGTATGTGACGAAGGGTGTACGATGACCAAACATATGGTACAATAGCGTAAGGAGCGTATATTTAACTATGTCAAGCGAAGACGGAAGATGGGAGTGAGGAAGATGAGGCGATGATGGGCAGGTGACAGGGCGCTGGTAGGATAGTAGGAGGGGAATAACGAAGTGTATGGTAGGTTTGGCACATATGGTAGGTATGGCACGTTTGGTAGGGGTCGAAGTTACAATGAATTTGCGTACAAACTGAACAAGTCGCAGAACTTTGTTTTCGGCCCAGAAGCTGCAAGGTATGTACGATCCAGTTTGCTTACGCATCTTGTATACAATAACCAACCTGTCAATATTTCACATTGTATATTTGTATTGTTTTTAGCTCTGAGGATGATCGCTACGCGATCGAAATGATCATTAGTGGAATTAAAATATTGATACCTGACAATATCTCTATTTATTTATCAAAATAAAAAAGGTATCTACTTCACCAACAATCCAATTAAACTGAACAATACTGTTATACCTCGAGTCAGGTCTTGCAAATACTTAGGAATACAACTAGACAGTAAACTGAGCTGGGAAAATCAAGTCAATGTTGTTGAAGGGAAAGCCTGGAAATCTTTACATTTTGTTATGCGGATACTGAAAAAGAGTACAGTGAGAGCCAAAGAGCTAGCAAATCTGTCATTAGTGCGACCCATATTAGAATTTAGCGCGGTATGTTGGGACCCATACAGGAATCTAGAAAAGGTCCAGCGTAGAGCATCAAAATTTACTTTTAGAGGTACCAAGAATAAAGGGGTATGTGAGTCACTCGAAAGAAGGAGATTAAAGTCACGTCTCTATGCTATGTATAAAGCGTACATAAGCCTTCGAGCGTACAAAAGAAATTCAAAGTCGATTAGGGAAACCTATACATATCAGCAGAGCGGATTACATGCACAAAATTCAAACATTACAAAACGGACGTTGGGAAATATTTATTTGCGAAACGAACTATTAGAGACTGGAACGGTTTGCCTGTAACAATCTTCAATCCCTCTCCTCAAAGCCTGAGCAAATAAAAAAAATAGTTTCCTAAATGGTGATATGTGTGTGTTATAAATATATTTAATATTATTCAGTGGAAGTAACTATGTCTTCTATGTAATTAAGTATTATTATTATTATTGTTGTTATTATTATTATTATTATTATTATTGTTGTTATTATTATTATCATTATTATTATTAATTGTATGTAGTACAGTGGCGTTGTAAAATTGAGGGAAACGAGTGTGTATGAAAGACATTACAGCTCGGTGTTTCGCAGTGCGGTAAAGTGGAGTGCTGTGAAAGATTGCACGGTGAATTGTTTACGTTAATTTGTAAAGTGTGTAGATCTTGTAAAGTTGTTAAGTTCTGTAATGATAAGTTAGTGTATTCTGCTACCAAGTTCTCAAACTTACAATAATTACAGAATTATTAATAAATCTAATCTGATCTAAAACAGTTCGAAAGCATTAGCTCAGTACGAGAAGACTTCATGGGAGAGGGAGAGGACGGTGAATGGACGATGTCTGCACGATTGTGGATAAGAGACGAGGAGATGTAAGAACTGCGGTGCCGGGGCGTTGGGTGCGTTCTCAAAGGTTGGCTGTAAGACGTTGCCAGGGAGACTGGAAGTTGATGGCCAAGCCCATCATAGAGTTTGGGAAGGTGCCAATGAAGTATAATATTCATCATATCCGTCAATGAGTTGATGATGAGCAAGTTTCTTAATAATAATTAGATACTTTGGCAGATGAGTAAGGGTTCTTTCGCTTCATGAAACCGAGCACAGGAGCAGAAATGCAACCGACAACCAAGAAGAGAGTAAGCAGCCTACCACACCTACCATATCCTAGTAATTGAATGCGACTCTCCCTTTATGTGCTTGTGCATACTTCTTACGAAAATGAAGATGTCAGCAAAGAGACAATAAGACTAGCATGAGTATATTATCTTAAGCAATTAATGTCAGTGATGGATTTGATTAATTATCCACTTCAACATTTTCACAATACATGATGGCTATTTCCTTTGCACATCTTAATAGCCATTTCCTTTGCCCAATCTAAAGAAAATTATGTTTCCAAAACGTAGTAATAGATTTAGTTTGTGTGTAAGAAGTATTCCATGATGCAATATGTAACATTCCAATAATGCCCTCACAAAATATTAAAATGCATTTGCACATTTAAAACATTAACAGATTCGAATTGTATATGACTAAAGTATTGATTTTCTTCAATTTTAACTTGAAAAGTATTTTAGCTGAAAAGAATGATTGAGAAATGCCTTATGCAGTAGGCTAAAACATCAAATACCAAATATCTTAAATACACCCATAATAAAGCAGCTGCATGTGCCTTGCTCCTTCGTCTCCCCTTATATACACAATTTCAAGCTCTATACTATCGCATATCGAGAGACCAGTACCACCGCTTAGAGCTTGTTCCGGCTGAAGCGAGCCCCGCTGGGGGAGATATCTGGAAGGGAGAGACCACCGCAAATTCGGCTCACGTTATAGCTGGAGAATATCATCGCCGCCCCCGAAATATATTATGCACTACATTAACGGTAATAATTAACATAGTGGATATCGCGCCCACATACAGAAAATAAACAACAAATTGTGTTTCCGTCACGTCATCCGTCAGTCTCGTCTACAGTAACCGCCTCGCCTAAGATTTCGTGTGCAATTCGCTTTGAGCCGAGTGGCCGCGCGGGCAGCCCGCAGCGTGCCGGTCCCACCGCCCGCTCCGGGTATTTCAAACGAACTATAAACCGAGCGCGCACGTACACACGATATAGAATATGACGCTTGCGCAACACCGAGGTGCGAAAGATAATAAACTACGGTTCAATCAACGACTACAAATATGGCGATCCTCGAGCCGGGGCGCGCGGGGGCCGGGCCCGGACGGGCTGGGCCCGGTCCCCCCGGACTCTGTCTTAATTAACTCGGGCGCGAGACAAGAGAAGGCGGAGGCGGCGGCGGCGGCGACGCGGCCCGGTCGGTCGCCCAACGGGAGTCTGCGAAGCCGCCACCGCCGCCGCACCTCCGCCCGCCGCCGCTCGCCGGCAAAGCCCTTTAACGGGGGGTGGGAGGAGGAGGAGGTGGAAGGCGGGGCGGAGGGCGCGAGGGGGGCGAGCGTGGCCTGCGGCGGGCGAGCGGCAATAAATTGAAAACGGCCGCCATGTGCGATGCTATCGCGCGCGTGTCCGCACGGTAGTGCCGCCGCCGCCGCCAAGGAGCAGCGCCGTGGCCGCGACGCGACGCGCGGGCCCGCTGCGGCTAAAAAGCTGCTGCCTCGCGGTGGCGAGGAGGCCGGCACGGCGGGGCACGACGGCTCTCGGGCGGATTGGGCGGGCGGGTGTGGCTTGGCCGAGTTGGGCGGGGTGGCGAAGGGACTGGGTAGAGCAGTGTTTGGTGGGGAGAAGGGGAACGAGAAAGACTGCAGCGGAGAGATGGTAAGACGGGAAGAAGCGGGTGGCATGAGGGCGCGGACCGTTGCGGTGACTAGGTGACAGAGAACGGATCAGTGGCAAGTTGGTGCAGGAAGGAACGGGTGGTACAAAGCCGCGGTAGGGCGTACGCAGGGAGGCGTCGATACGTGCGAGGAGGAGTGGGAAGAAACGTGAACACGGCAAGGATAGGCGAGTATGCGAGGAGGGGAGCGGGAAGAAACGACGGTGGCAGGTGTAGAGCAGTGGGTGAAAGGAGAAGCGGGGAGGAGTGTGAAGCGAAAGAAGTCGGCAGGTGGAGAGCGGTTATACTCGGTGAAGAGCGGATAGGTTCCGTGAAGAAGGAGCGGGGCGCGGAGAACGTGCCGTGAGGAGGAGTGAACAGTGGTTGCGTGTGGGGAGGAGCGGAGAGAGGCGGCACGGCGCAGGGATGGGCAGCTCAACGCGAGGTGAGGCGGGTACGCAAAGAATGCGACGCCGCTACTCCAAACAAGACGAGAGCGGTCATGAAAAAGAGGGTGAAATTAGGTGAGATATGGTGATGTGGATAGTAGATATGGTCTAACCCAAGGTAGGTTAAAACGAGTTTCCTAAAGGCAGAACGGGATTTGTCGCGACAGAAAGCAATGGATCGTAGACACTGATACCATTACATTGTAGCAGGACAGCATCAGGGGAGAAAACAATGAGCATTCCATTACACAGGTCTAGGATTACATTTTTAATTATTCAATTACCAAGCAAACAATCAAAATATAAGCGGTTCCATTACAAAATATACAGGACATTCGTTATAGCAATGTTTGAGAAATGAAATATTAAATATTTTAAATTTAATTTTTGCATTTTTTGGCATATTCAGGATAATTTTTTTCATTTTCTATGGATCTCAGTTTCTGCGATTCAAAAGTGCACTTCTAACCAAAGAAATAATTACATGTAAAATAAATCGAACAAACCCACAAAAAAATAAATAATAAGAAAAATCAGTCCAGAAAATTTTGTTGATTTCCAGGTTACATATTCCTCAATATGGAAATATGTAAACGAAATGGTACGGAAGTAGCAATAAACGCGCGGTATCAAAGAATGACATGGAATTAGCCGAAAACTCCCAACTCAGAGAAGAGACAAGAAGCATTGAATGAAATCATTTCTAACTGAGTGAAACAATAAACCAAATCTGAATATCGCGTCGTCAAAACGTAGTAAAAATGGAAAACGAAAGTACAAAGAACGAAGACTATCCTTCACTTGTGTGGCGAGTCCAGGCTGAGAATCGCAGGTGGCGCGGAGGCGGGGAAAGCCTTCAAAAGGCGGGGGTGCCATTAGGCCGAAATGGTGAGGGATTGATAAGTTGAGTCAGCGTTTACAAACGACTGGGTATTTGCAGAGGGAGAGAAAAATATGGTGCCTGCGATTATCTACAGGCATTATTAATTTTATGTGCATCATCATGTTGGGCTATCAGCACACGTAGTGAAAAACTGCCCGGCCGTTCCTGGAGATTAATGACCAACATAACGCTACTTCCATAGCAGTACTAAAGATGTTATTGACCGCTACCAGCCACAACACAACGCAGCAAATTTGATACTCTGCGGGCTCCTGTGTCTCTCATCTGATTAGAAATATTGTACCTTTCAATTTATGACTGCGGGAGATGTTCACACTTTGTAACACTTAAAAGCTACCATTGACGGGACCGGTATTATGAACAATAAAGAAGTTAAATGCTTTTGATATTCCGTGAATATTATCATCACTGTTTAACTTTTCGGTACGCTTTTAATTTCTTTAAGTAACCATTTAAAAAATGTGATAAAACTGATATAATTTCCCAAATTGCAAACAAATTCTAAACATACTAAACTTTAACTTAATGTTTGAGATCTAAATCTTATATTAATATGACAAAACATTCTGACAAAATTAAAACATATCCTGGAAAGATTATTACATTTATCTTACATTAAACATAATTTCTCACCCTCTACATACGAGGGCAACAATCCAAACGATCCAAAAAAGTTGACCAGAAGTTTAAGTTGAGTGACTGTATGAATCCGTCACACGGGCGTGGTACATACAAAAAGTTTTCGAAAAAAGGAGAAAAAGTGCATAATTATTATTATATTTACTATCTAACAGCCTGATTTCAGATGTTAAAGTTTAAGCACAAGCGTAATAATAAAATGATCACTGATAAAATGCTTATCTAACAGTTAAGTTCAGTATAATAAAAACGTCACTGAAAAATCCATAATATCTTTTTGAAACGCAATTTTTGAGTCATTCGATTTGAAGCCTCCCTAATCACCTTCATTTCCTGCAAATGCTGGAATAACTTATAAAACCGAACGGTATCCTGAAAATGTGAATTAATATAATTACATTAAGTATTTAAAAATAAAATAATATTTAACTGACCATTAAAGATCTGACAAGTTATTTAAAAATTAAAAACAATCAACATCCATAAACCAATAACTCCCCAATCAAGACGAGAATAATCCGTTTATTCCGCAAGCCCCAACACACACACAAGTCAGCTAACTCCTGCGAGGTCAACAAACTGGCCATCAAAGCCAACAAAACGCCACCCTGCGGGTTGCCATCTTCACGTCTTCCGATGAGATCACAAAAGCATCCCAGCTTACGCATCCCAGTGGGAGGGTGGGGGTGGGGGAGAAGTCGAAGCATGCTAGCCACCT
>BOPP01000037.1:6797404-6855455 GCA_017312745.1 Gryllus bimaculatus
AGGGGACGGTCGTGCGCGCGTCGCGTGTCGCAGGGGACGGTTGCCACAGAGGCGGCGACCGGTAGCCGCAGCGGGAAAGGGGAACGTGCAAGTTGCCGCAAGTGACAGAAGGTGGGGAAGCAGTGCTGATGCTAATGCTGAAGACTTTTGAAGAAAATCTGTTGAAGTGGAGCAAGGTCCAAGGTGTAAGAGGATGTAGGTCGTGATAATGACGTGGAAATTGAAACAAGTTTAGTTGCGTAGATGATAATGGTAGTGGTGATGGTCGTTTCATAGGTGTTGGTAATGGCGTAGTAATGATGGTAATGATGATAGGGGTGGTGGTGGTGGTAGATGTGAAAGTGGTGAAGTGGCGTTAGTAGATATAGCGAATTTGGGATCCGTTTTGTGTTGGTAGGGTGTTTGGTGACATTCTTGTGTTGCTTATTTTGCAGTGATGTACGTTACAGAAAGTACGGCTGCCCACGCAGGGCCGCAATTCCGTTCCAGACACGGAGGGTTACAGAGCAAATGTAGTGCAGATATAAATGCAGAAGTGACATCCTCCAAGTATCGTGGCCATAATTATGACAATACGGCTCGTCGAACTTTCGTATTTGAATCGGAGAAATGAGAATATTACTACGACTGAGACGTAGAAAGTTGATTTGTACGAAAGAAATAAAATTATTGGTCTTATCTTTCAGATGTGTATCAATACGGTGTGATAGAATTTCAATAAATATTTTAAAAAGGGAAATTGTTCTTGTTCTGAGGGGAGGAGGGCAGTTGAAAATTATCTTAGATGACGACAGGTAACCACGCGAGTCACGCGGACAGAAGTTACGTGAACGCGTAAAAGAAATACGACCACCGGCACACACGTTATACGTAACGTACTTGGAATGCAGATCAAAGAGAAAGCGATGAAAAATTTAAGGAGGCAAAGAACAATCACCAGAATAGTAAACACAAGTTAAAATGATACACACAAAAAGAAGCAATTGGAAACAGTGTGCTAAATAACAATGAACCTGAAAAAATAACAGCAGGATTAAGCCATAGCAAAAGGAATATGTGAACTCGTAAATGTGTGCTATTGCACGGGAAAGTTTGATTTTGTATTATAGTAGACTGCAAACTTCCAAAAAGCACTAGAGATCGAGACGGTAACATCGACAGATCAGTAACGGGGACGGTGCTGGAGACAAACGAGGTTAGAGACGGATGGGGACGAGATCGATGACGGGGATGAGACAGACTGAAGCGGGGACGGAGAGGGGTCGTCGACGGCAACGCGTTGTTGCAATGCAGGCCGCCACGAGGCGCAAACGAACTCCCGCGTGGCATGCGCGTAAAAATGGAATCAGGCATTGTGCCGTTCATCGAGGGTTGCGCAGCGCTCCGCTCGCTGGACGGGCGGCAGCAGACATTACTTTGGCGGGAGCGCCCTTCGCCGCGACCGTCACCACCGCCGCCGCCTCCGCGTCCGCCTCAGCCACCGCCTCCGCCTCCACCTCAGTCCCCGTCTCCGCCTCCATATCGGCCTCCACCCCCGACCACGCCCCCGCACCCGTCCTCGCCTCCGCTTCCGTCTCCTCCTTCATCTCCGCCTCCTCCTCCGACTCCACCTCAGCCTCCGCTCCAGCCCCTGTCTCCACCGCTGCGCCGTCGCGCGGGGCGGGGCCGCGCGGAGTTACAGTCGCGTTCTACTCTCCACTGCCTCGGACACCGGTATTTATTTGCAGCATATTGTCGGCAATTCACACCTATTGTTTTTTAAGAGACGACAGGTCAAGAACGTATGTCTGGAAAAAGCAGCCGCAGCAATAACCAGTTGAAATTCCAACTTATGGCATAACGCATGAGCAGAAGCATAATGACGTCAGAAGTGATCTAAATATTAATTACCGAAGAAATACACAACGAGATGATTTTGTAAATAAAACTTAAAAATCGAGACGGTTTGGTCAATTATTATGAAATTTCAAAGGAAAATACGAGTATTATCTTATTAGTTACCTTTGATGACAGGATAGTAAAGTAACTGCCGTCAAGAATCAGTACCACATGCACTGCACTGACCTAGAAAGAAAAGAAAACAGAAATTAGGATTATTCACAATTGATTCACAAATAATCGCGCAGAATTCATACCTTACATTATTTCATTTTCAACTCTAATTTTCATTTTTTTTTCAAAAACGAATCAATATAAGTCAGTTATCTGAACATGATCACTAAGAAACGGCATAAGAAGACGAGGATCCATGAAGGAGCGCTGGTTGCTGGGGCTTTCGGTAATTAGAGCAACCCACGAAGAGCGAAGAGCCGCCGCCCAGACGGGCCGAACGCCCACTCCGACCCCGGAGTGTGTGTGTGTGTGTGTGTGTGTGTGTGTGTGCGCGCGCGCGCATGTGTATGTGTGTGTGTGTGCGCGCGCGCGCGCGCATGTGTGTGTGTGTGTGTGTGTGTGTGTGTGTGTGTGTGTGTGTGTGTGTGTGGAGTGTCCCGCCCGCGGCGCAGCGTGCCGCGCTCGAGGCCGCCGCCGCCGCCGTCGCCGCCGTTGCCGCCGCGGGGCGAGACTGACAGAGAAAGCTCCGCCCGGGAGCCGAGGTCACCGCCGACGCCAACGCGATCACCCACACACTTCTTTTGTTATTTCGCCAACGCCATCACCCTCATTTGTTATTTTTTAAACAGTACTCTTAACGCCCTAGGGTCCTTCAGAGGAATTTACTTGTTTACCAAAAATACTTATACATTCAATTACTATTTAAACATACGAGTAACCAGCACATTTTTCGAGGTTCTTATGACGTACAATGGTTCCGATTAAAGTTTTGAGAACAGCGAAGTACAGAATATCTAAAATCCTCATATTCTAGTCACTTTTATTGAAGCCATCTCCGAAAAAAAATTACATTTCGAAACATGCTTCATTTTCTGCAAATGAAAATGGGAATGAGAAAAATTCTTAATGTAATGTTTCGCCAAACGGGCCATCCATCGGGTAGACTTTTACTGCTTTAAAATAGCGATGATAAGAGTGGGCATTTCAGCTGCACTAAAAAAAAACTTTCCGGACACTTCCACTGCCACCGGCACCAACTTCGCCGTCGCGATAGCAATTGCCTTCTGTACACCTTTTCGCCGACTCGATGTACATTGCCTTCGCCACCGCCATTACCTCCGCCTCCGCCTCCGCCACCGCCTCCGCCTCCGCCACCGCCACCGCCACCGCCTCCGCAGCGCGCCCCGCCGCTGTCGCCGCCGCCCCTCGCCCGCGGCCGGTCGGCGCGGAGCGAGCCCCGCCCTCCGCTGGCACTTCCGGCTCGCGCGGCCGTGTCCCTTGTTCCGTTGCGACACGCGTCCACACCTCGCGCCCACGCCCGCGCCCGCGCCAACGCCCGCCAGCGCGCCCGCCGTGCATTACCGGCCGCAAGTGACAGCCGCGCTACGCTAAGACGCTAAGGCGATAATAAACTGTTACGCGGCCGGCGCGCGCGGGGCAAAGCGCTGAGCCGCGTGGGCCGTTTCGTAATCTAGGCTAGACGCGGCGCGCTAAACACACGCTCGTGGCTGCGGCCGAAATGAGAATTAGTTCGAGCGGCAACGTGTGCTGGCTGTAATTTGCGTAATTACCCCGTCGTGTTTTAGACACAACTCTAGAACATTTCCATTAATGCACTACGGCAGTCTGCGCGCGCTTTCCGGCACGAATGAAAGGTTATTTTAAGCTTGAAAATGCGCTATCACAATTTTTAAAATCACTTATCAACCCTGTATTTGCAACTGATAACATGACTAGCGCAACATCGGAAACAGAAATATGAAACACTCTGTTTGCAACTAACAAATACAAGCGCAACTTCGGTAACAATAGCAAAATATGAAACAGATACTCGTACCTACGTTGTAAGGAACTTGTTCATTCCATACACGTTACTGCAGTTATGACATTTTTATGAGGTTTTCCCCTCGAGCTGTAATGCATAAATCCAATTCCGAATGAAGGTTGACTACTCACATTTACACAAATAACTTCCGCTGACCTCGTATTACGAAATATTATTCACAGAACTACGGAAGAATAGAGGATTATGCAATTCTCCAGAATAAGTTATTTCACTTCCTGAATTGAATCTATTTTTGACGGTTACGTAAGAAGCCTGATGTATCTGATAAAACCAGCACTAACAGATAAACACATACACTAATTTTATAACGTATGAAATGTTTTGTAACGTAAGTAATAACTGACACTGCATGATTCTCAAACAACATTGTCATATGATCTGACAGTATCTCGAAAATAATACACAACAAATCTAGGGATAATAAGTACGGTTAATGATGGCACGCAAGAGGAAACTAAAAATACAAGTGAATACTTCTCAGGACTTTAGTATCTCGGACTGTCGAAAGTCCGCGCCGTCAACTGACGGTAGACGAGTATTTACGGATATTTTTGAATGGAACTCCTAGTTGGAGAGACAGATATGGGAAAAGCAATATTTACGACAGCATCGTGGCCTAGTAAAGTATAGGAAGACGGAGAAAGTGAGTTGTTATTGAACGTAGCCAGAAAAACGTTGTGTGGGCAGACATTGTGAAGAAGGCGTGGGCCCACTGAAAGCACTGACTCCTTTGATATAGAGTTTCAAAGTACTGTACGATGACAAGTATGAGCTGTCCGCACCCGGCAATTGCTGAAGTGGCAATTACCAGCTTGAAAAATACTTCAGGAATTTTATAATATCGAACTAATCGTTGACCAATTACAGCAATCTGAAACAAGTTTGGAAGGTTCAGCGAACGAAGAGAATCTGGTAAAAATATCAAAAACGAATTTATGTAAAAGTGCACTCAAGGATAACAACCTCAAAACTACTTACGAAATGGATTTCCAGTTAGTTCCTAACCCGTTCCTAGTCCATAAGGTAACCAAAACACTCTACTTGAAAAGGAGGAGTAGATTTTACAACCACCTCATGCCATCGAAAGTGAAGAGCAAACTGCACCCGAGTTTCAGCCATCCTACACACTAATGCACACTGCATTCAAACTCTTCTGGGAGCTCATGTGCGCACTTTATCGCCCTGCCCTCCCACGCCGAAAGGGACGGCGGGCGGGCGGCAGTGGCGGGCAAAGTTCTCTTTTTAATTTGAATGTACGCTGGCGCAACTTTGCTAATGCATAGAAAATTAATAAGTTTTTTCCGAAAAGATTCTTCGAGGGGCTTCCCGCGAGAAACTTTTCCCCTCCTCCGTGTGAAGTTACCAGGGCTCCTTTAAAAAAAAGAAGAAGGAAAAAACCTCATATCGAGCCGGTTTCCATTCCGGTGTCTTCTGAACTTCACAGAAGACCTCGCCTTGTAGGTTGCAAACTAGGACTACCCCTTCCCGCTCCCCTACACTTTCCGCATCCTCGTTTCCCATTCAATTCTCCCCACGAGAAACACTTTTCGCCTTTATTCACACTTGTGGGGCATAATAAATCCTCCATCGTACAATTCCTCTTCCTCACTGTCATCTGCATTAATTTCTAATTTCCCCTCTCCAACACTTCGGTCGCTTGTATCCTTTCCATTCTTTTCCACGAGTCCTAATTGTCCGCATCCTCGCCTGCGTGCTCCTCCTCCGCTTTCCGCCTCTCCTTTCCCCCGCGTCTTCGCCGTCTTCTCTCCAACGCGCCAGCCAGAGCCGGAGCCGGGTGCTCTACCACCCCTCCTCTATTTTCCCGCGCCTCACCTCACGCCGCGGCGGGCAGGCGGGCGGGCGCAGCGACGGTCCTTTGTCTCGCTGCGTACCTGGGCGAGGTCAGTAATTAATATATAAACTCGCGTCGCTGACCGCCGCCGCCGCCGTGGCTGCCGCCGCCGCAGTCACCGCCGCCGCCGCCGTCGCTTTATAAACAAAGGCGACGACCAAAAAGAGAAAGACGCGGCAGCAGCTGCCGCTGCCTCCGGAGGCCGCTAATGAGGTGGTGCGCATGCGCGCGTAATGGAAGGGCCGGTGTCGGCGGCGCTGGCGGCGGCGGCGGAGGCGGTGTAGGTGGAGTCTGCGGCCGATGGCTGCGGTGACGGCGGATGAGGCGATGGCGAGCGCAAGAATGTGGGAGAGGGCGCAACGCGTGGCGCAGAGGGCTGAGCACTCGCCTCTACCTCGCACGACGTCCAGCCGGAATGTGTTACGGGTAAAAGAGGTTAACCGCACACTTCAAGATGTTTACACTTCCTCACATTCTAACCAATTCATTTTCACAATATTATTAATAACATATCTCTATCACTACTGAAAAAATCACGTGCCACTGCCTTAAAGAATGTATGTACTATGATAGAACAGTTGGTAGTATACAATTTTGAAACCTTTGAAATTTGAAACTTAATATTATCAGCAAATATCAATATCAGATCGAAAACAGTGTTCAGTTGCGAACTCAACTACATACCTCGTTGCAGCCGTGCTGAAAATTTTAACTAGATAAATTAATTTGTTGCTTTCTCTTAAATAAATAATGCAATGTGCATATAAACCATATTACTTGATATGCGCATTACTATTATTATTATTATTATTATTATTATTATTATTATTATTATTATTATTAAATAATTAAAAAGTACGTCTTTTAATAATTGTGTAGCCATAGGTACCCTCACTCCTTAGCCACTATAGGTCTGAATACGTTAGCACATGTGTCCTGTAATTTTTATTTACATTTTATAATGAGCTTGAAACATTTAACGGAGATAATTATATATTTTATACACATACGAGACATTTCTAATCTTTGCTTTTCAGTACCACAAGTATATACTTATAGAGATGTTTCAAATTCAGTATATGTATAGTGGATAATCAATGATATTCCTTCGATTAAGCAAACATCGAAAAAACATAATACAAGGACAATAAAACTAGTAAAACTTATTACTTCTATTGTGTCGGGTCGATGACAAAATTACGTGACGGTAACAGTGAATGTTGATAACGTAAGTGCATACAAAATTCAATACACTGAATTAAAACGCGTATTTATTTACAAATTATCTCATGTCTCCAATATGATCAGAAAATTTGACAAAGAAAAATAAAAGAACTGCTGCCTATGAATATCCATTTAAAAGTAAATAATACACAAATTTGAAATCAAAATACTTTACAGGCACAGTAAAGAAATGTATGTATACCTTTAAAAAATCTACGGAGTAAGTCAAGCTTTCGATTTCGGTGATGAGGCCCCTCCCATGTTTAAATATAATATCCACATGGCTAAAGGAAGCTTCGTTCGTCGTATGGTATAAAGTTAATATCATCCTTCGAATCTCTGCGCATCTGACAGTGATTTATGAGTAGGCTAATAAAGGTTATTTACCTTCAGCTATTACCATGTGAGTGTATGGCCAATTACTTAAACGAAACTATAAAAAATAGCTAATGATCTTTCGAACCTGATCTAAATTTCATTAGGCTGAAAATCAAACTCCACGAATGTTCATAGCATTAGCAGTAATCGAAGAGCTCCTCTGAACAGCAAGGTAGTAGGGAGGGATCACACGTTCTCATCATTCTTATTTAGGGAGAGGACGGCAAGTGCATGACAGAAGAATATTCAGTAGTGCATTATAGGGTATTGGCCTCTTCGTCAGTATGGTTGGATGTCTCGAGAAGGGGTAATTCATGACTCGGGAAAGGATGTTAGTAAAGGATGCATATAAAAGTCCTATGTCAGCTTCGTTTATAAATGCCATAAATTAAATTATTACTTCGTACGTGTATATTCCTACATGTTCGTACCACAAACGTTTTCTCAATTTTTATATTTGACTGCAAAACATACCAATACTATATTCATAAAAATCAATACACTCACTCTGATGTCCAAGTGTTGGCGCTTGTTTCTGTGTAAATATTTTAAGAATTCGATCGCAAAAGATGAAAGTCACAAAAATATAATTTTCGTGATTCATTTCCTTGCGTTGTCTACGGAATAGGATATTCATTTTTTTAACGAATACGGGCCTTCTGGTTGTCGATATTACGCACCAGATTTGATCTGAAACGTTGACTTTCTTATGACTCGAAATCATTTCCGTAAAAGTCATCGTGCTTTATACCCGAATCCTTCATGAGTTTCTAACAACAAGCACGCCCAAGATTTTAAAAGCATAATAAATAGCAATGCACGCCCATTCTATTGCGCGACACAAGTTTTATCCCGACGCGAAATCGGTTTGCGAGTGAACTCTTGCCTAGGCGGCCACGCTGGGGCGAAGGCGACGTGTCGGCGAAGGGCTATTTGCAACGCAGACGCGCATTGTGGAAGGCGGCGGCCACGGCGGCCAGCGGCTCCGGTTACTCGGGAGCGCCCCGTGCGACCTAGCGCCCATTTCGCATACGCCACGAAGCCCATTCAGCGGCCCGGCGCCCGCAGCCCGCCCGCCCGCTGAAACGCGACACCTCCCCGTGGCGAGCGGCGGAGATGGCTTTTGTGTATGTGCTAAGCTACTGATAGATCCGGGACAGAAAGTTTATTTTGAGCCTTTCTGTTTGTTGTTGAGATTTATTAGTTTACTCTATTTTCCTATTGGGTCTTAGAAGGTCAATCGACCAACGATACCTGGCGTATCGAAATCTTTGGGGGCATTCTATCTGTCGAGTGGAATATATTCAAACACGCATACACACAAAATCTAATAATAACACACTTCTTTTGCTTCACGCTGTCCGGCAGCGGAGATTCAGATACGAAACTTCACAAAAGATAAGCCTTAATGAAAGCTACAATTACTATTGAGTGCTATATTCTAGGACGCTTTGTTTGCATCACGATGGAGATAGATATATAAATAGTAATTGTGGCAACCTTACAATTCTGCTGAAACTTGAAATCTTTAAAGTGAGAGTTTGAACTTGTTTGCCCACAAATCGATAATGTTTCACTCATAGGTCGCATTGAAGAATAAACTGTAATCTAACTCTAAATAACTCGTATCTAAATTGTAACAAGTTGATATTTTTCGAACATAAAAACCTGAAACTTCGTGACAGCTTTGTGTACACCTCATTAAAACTCCTAGATAAAAGAAATTTCTCAGTTTTCAGCTATTTTAATTTATTGGATAATCTTCGCATATTTGCTACGGACTCTTCGCAAGTTATTAACTCACGCAAGAATTTTGTTTTGTAGAAGCATCTGTTCTATCGTTCATGGATACTCGAACTTTCATCATAAACACCATACGCCAACGTATCCGAATTCCACTAACACCTGCATACCTACCTAACCTTAAGCACAAAACGCTTTTACACACGAGAGCTAATTTGAATTTTGACGGAAAGGCAGCGGGTGGTCGGATACCGACAATAGAGAAAATTCTGCACGCAGGCCCAACAAAATAAAGTTGGCATCAACTAATCACATCGCCAGGAATGTCAATATCCAGTTACATCGACGGACTGAATATTAATGAAGAAGATACAACTCGCGGAACGCACGGATTATCGACCAATATCTGTTTATCGAAAAACTTTAAAGCAGACACGAACGTTCATTGAGACTGGAGCTATCGGTAAATACTTCAAATTGTTTCGACGTAAAAGGACCGAAAATTATGAATGCCAGTTGTATATTAAACTAGGATGGTTTGAAACTTTACATGATGAGGACAGTGGTTAGATGATTCTTTAAAAAATTGAAAATATATCTACGCATGGAAGACCGCAAAAAGCAGAGAAAAAAGACACTAAAGAAAATTTCTTAGGGAAAATAGAAGCATACATCCTCATTTCGATTGTCCTTCCCAACACTGGTCATCAACATGCCCAACAAAATTGAGGAAAAATATTACACGTATTCCAAAAATAAACACATCTATATTGTATTTGAATTTCAAATGGTGGAATGTAGTAACTAAACAATACTTTTTTAAACATCTCAGTCAATAATGACAAAAGCTGTAATCTACTCGTGACAATTACCAGACGCAATAAATTAACACAGTCGAACAAGTAAAAAATATATTATTCATAAAAGGTACGGAACCATATCCAACTGCATTTCGTGAGACGAACGGAATGCGCTCTAACACGCATGAAAGAACTGGCGGGCCACGGAGCGAAGTGGAGAGACCGTGTCGAACTCCTCGGCAGCGTGTTCCATATCGATGGAGCGTAGCACGCTCGCGAGCGGGGCGGGGAGGGGGCGGAGCAGAGCGGAGCAAGGGGGCGGGCGGCGGTGAGGCAGGGACCACGCGCGACCGAAGCCAAAGAAATCCGTCATGTCGACACACGGGCCGGTCGAATTTAATATAATTTGTGCTTACACATGCAAACCAAATTCAGACGCACACCACGCTCTATAAATCACCGCATCTGGAGACAGGGGCGAGGCGCGGGACCGGCCGGTCGCTCTCCCAAAACACCGCCCAACGCCATCGCCACAGCCCTGAAGATGGAGCCGAAAGGCCCAAACAAGACGAAACATGCAAAAATATAATTTCCTCCGAATTTACGCCTTATTCAAGATAATGTTATTTACACCGTATTTCTGAAAACAAAATAAGAGTATCTACCAATTTCTGTCCCAGTAATAATCAAAACATTTTCTCACAAGATGTTTCTCTCATTTTAACTTAAACTTAAATGAGACACACGATAAAATATACAAAATTATGTTTAAATGTTGATAAACAAAAACACTGGCCACAAGATCGTAGACAAGCGATGCCATTGGTCTGCTAAATTGGTTAGTTCATTACGTTGTGTTCGAAGAAAGATTTTGCAAGTTATATTTTATTTCCTCAATGCTTCTGCGAGGAGAAAATCATATATCTAGCTCCACCACAAGCGAAACATTCTAGTGAAAATAAATTTTTGTTGTTCTAGTCGTCCGCATTAGTGTTTTGAAATTCAGATAGGACAATTCAGGTATTGATTGAAGGGAAAAAACAGAGGATAATGTTATAGGAGAGAAAGAAAAAAGAGCGAAAGACAAAGTAAGAGGGTAAGAAGGTTGAAAGCAACGAAAGATTCGTGAGAGAATACGAGAGCGCTTGAGAGAAAGTCAAGTTAAATGAAAGGCAGAAAAAGGCATGAGAAAAAAGGGAGAGGAGCGATATGCAGGGAGTGAGAGGGGAAAGAAATTCAGAGTGAGAAATAAACGAAAGAGCATGCAGCGAAAAAGGAGGCGAGAGAGGCCGCAGAAAGACATAGATTCAGACACGGAGCGAGCCAAAGAAAAGAAGAGGAGAAGGAAAAGGGAAGTAAGCGATGGAAAAAAGAGCCGTTAGCAATTAAAGAAAGAACCAACAGAGAGGGTTGGCGGCTATTGCGTGCATTCCGTCGCGGACCCATATTTGCAACACTTTCTATCGGGTCCGAGTCCGTCCGCCGCACGGCGGCGAACGCAAGGAGGGCACGCGGTGAGGGCGAGGGCGAAGGCGAAGGGCGAGGCGCGAGGCGGGGCGAGGGCGAGGGCGAGGGCGAGGGCGAGGGCCGAGGGCGAGGCGCGAGGGCGAGGCGAGGCGAAGGGCGAGGGGCGAGGGCGAGGCGAAGGCAAGAAGAGACGTGCCGACGGGCGTGGGTGGTGGCGAGAGCGAGGGCGAGGCGAGGGCGAGGGCGAGGCAACGGCGAGGGCGAGAGGTGAGGGCGAGGGCGAGGGCGAGGCGAGGGCGAGGGCGAAGGGTAGAGGCCGAGGGGCGAGGCGATGGGCGACGGCGGCGGCGAGGTGGGGGCCGAGGGCGGGCGGAGGCGGGCCGAGGGCAGGCGAGGGCGCAGGCGAGGGCGCGACGCGGGACGGGCGCAAATCCGATTGGGGCGCGGCGTCAAACCGAGCGATGCGCTTCTCTCTCGACGCGAAGCGACGGGCCGGCGATGCGTCACTTCGGCGGCGCCATTCGTCATTGGAGGCGGACGCGGACGGCGATCGGCGGCTGCGAACACAGCATCGCAATGTCCTGCGATAAAATGCCGATAAAATACTGACATCGGCCTTAAATTACTCTTCGTTGCATATGCACAAGATACTGAAATGTTGAAATGAAAACCCAGAAATTGCTTACATTAAAGGTGTAGGAAAGGTGTAATATGCAGTCACATGGATCTGCATGCCCTTCGAGATCTACACGTCGCATTTCACCTAACACGAGAACTAGATTTGTCAGAAGTTAGCATATGTATTTCTATGAAATACACTCTAAGACGAGTGTTGTCTGGCGTATCTGTTAGACGGTTCTGTTATACTGGAATTTATTTTCGCATCAATTTGATTCAGCATCAAGCATCAGCATTCAGAATTTAGCATCAGGCATCATTAAGATTCAGTTAATGTAAAAATCCACAAATACATACAATACTCTACGGAGAAAAAATTAATAAATGTACATTGCAAAAAGTTTGTACAAGTGAGGTAGACATACAGTGAAGTACATGATTACGTTCGCAGCTTCACTGTGAGATTACAAGTAGAACCTGTGGAAATGGAGGGATATTACAATTTTGTAATACAATTTTTATTTTGTGCGATATTACTACATTCACGACGGATAAAATATTCAAATAATAAATTACGTGGAATTTCCAACACAATCTGTAATTTTCTCAAAAATACGGATCAATACATTTGTGTCAATTCAAAATTCTTCGATTTCTGTTTGCACTAGTAGCGAGCTCTAAAAGCGAGATAAACATCTAAGCAAAACATATAATTGCAACCATTCAGTAAAATGAGAGATCATCAATGTTTGAATCAGAGTTGTGCAGTAGACTACAATTTTACGTCTACGTGTGTTTTCTACACGTAATCTACATGTAGTCTACATGACACTTTTTACGTGTAGACTACGTAGACAAAGAAATCTGCTTAGACTATTTATTTTTCCACATCAAACAACAACAAAAATGTTATAATTAGTAGTAATAGTAGAAGTATGTTGAAATGTAATATTCAAAATGTAATTTTCGATTCAATAAGTCAAACAAAATAGATTACTCCTGGTGAAGAAAAGGCAAACCTCTCCACAACCTCTCCATAACCAGTAGGAACTTGTTTCTACTTGCACTTCAGACCACTCTGCATCCTACTCTTTCCTTCGACATCCAGTGCCACCAACTCGGCGCGCAGAAATATTGCGCAAATCCCTGATCATGTCGCCCACCTCATTGCCCCCCACAAGAGAAACGGACCCGTCAAGTATTTCACAGAAGATGAAGGCAATTCCAGTCATGACTGTCCAAGCACCATAACTATTTCTGAAGTAAAACAATGATAACTGGAAATTTTCAAAAAATGTTTATTCGTGAGAGTAGAACTCTTTTGGATATTATACAATCAATAAGTAGTATTGCTTTCGATATATTGAGTATAATAATTATACCTAATTTATTAATTAATAATTATTACAACAAAATGTTGGCTTTGGAGACGGAGCCTTGCCTTCGTAGATTCGCCCCTGCCCCACCAAAAAGACAGATTACTGTTGTCTCCATAGATTACCGTTGTGTGCGTTATCTACGCGTAGACATAGACTACGGTTCTTTACGCACAGAGGCACATATCTGGTTTAACAGACTTGTTAACCATACCCTTGTGTTTCGCCAGCTTCAAAATACTCTTTTAGAAATATCTGAAGAACGGGAAAATTCCTCCAATAAAAACTCTTTCTTTAAATAGGTTAAACACTTTTAAGCCGCATCGCAGACTACCACCGAACTGAATCCCCCCCGAGATAGTAAATTATATCGGACACTGGGTCGAGGGCAGGAGGAAGGAGGGGGACGGACACTCTTGGAAATGACAGCTCTTTACCACTTATTATTCGATACAAAACGTTTCTCCTTCTTCGACGGGTCAACGAGGGGGCATCCGTTTATAGTGCAATTACGCAAGCCGCCGTCCCGTAAACGCAGCAGGCGGTAACGACTCGTCCGGGGCCCGACAAAGCGGCACGGCGCGCCGCGTGCAACAAGAGAGAAGCGACCCGTTTCCCTGTGGGCGCACGCACCTCAAGCGCTGCGTTGGGAGGCGGCCTGCGGACGGCCACGCGCCTCAATCGCACGTTTTGTTCCAACCATCAATGCGACGCGATTCACGAGATGTCCATTGAGTTGATGATTTTTTTTAACAGCATTTTCCATGCTCTTCCTAATGCGGAAAGCTTGATGTAGTACGTAACGAGAGGAAGTAACACGGTAAATTACAATATTAGTCATGTGTCTAACGGCTCAATGTTCTGACCTTTCAGATTAAAGCTTTCGATGGAATTCGATGAATGCCGTTCGGCATGAATGGCTTGGGGCAGTAACAAGATAAGCCGAACCAGCCACAGCAAAACCCCTGCCATTTGTAAATATTAATATATTGATGTTAGTGAAAGTGTGACTTCGTCTTATTTATATTTGTAAAGAGCTTGGAGAAGCAACAAGATAAGCCCAATCAGCCACAACAACCTCCCCCTATTTATAAAAGTTAATATATCGATGTTGGTGTAAGGTGTTAGTGGTATATATGTTATGTCTTGTTCATATTTAAGTAAAGTGCTTAAGGGAGCAACAAGATGAGACACACTTCGACCAAAACTAACATTTACAAATGGCGGGAAACGTGCTGTGGCTGATGTGGCTTATCATTTCACTGCCTTAAGCCCTTCATGTCGTTCTCCCAAATTGCATTTATAAGGTTCCCAAGAAAGTTTCAATCTGAAAAATGAAAACATTGAGCCGACAGAAATAATGACTAATGTTCACAAGAATAAAGTGGCAGATTCAATACCAACAAATTATCTCACGAAACTGGTATCGACTCCACACCCACTCAATCATTTGCAACATTTCACGTTTATCGACCACATAAATACTGAAAACATAATTTTAAAAAAAGGTAACATCTATTTTAAATTGGGATTTTCAATAAGATACACAAAATTTTATGTAAGATGACACCAATTTTAAGGGAGAATTATCAGTTCGAATACTTTAAAAATGTATACCCATAATGGAAATATTATTTTGAGTGCAATGGGCTCCATGTGCGGTTGTTCTCAACACGTTTAGTGTTTTTCAAAGGGTTATTTTGAGGAGAGTACTAGGGGGTGGGGCGGCGTTGGGCATGGTGGTTATGGGAGTAGGAAAGCCATGAGCGTATGGGAACATGGCTGCACCCGCACTCGCTCCGCCAGCGCAGAACGCAGACGCGGCTAAGCGCAGCCTCGCGTCGCGTCGCTCCGCTCCGCACGGCCCGCGACAAAGGCGCTCCTAATAAGGGCCGGCGGCGGCGCGGTGTCCCCGCCTGGCGGCGGACGGGCGAACTGCCCGCGGCAGCCGCACAGCAGCGGCGGCACCAGCGGCCTGGCGGCGGCGGTGGCGGTAGCACGGCGTCGGGGGCGTTGCCGTCCTTTCTGCGCCAATTACCAGACAATTAAACTCCGGGGCTGGCCCGCCGCGCTCCGCTGCGCTCGCCCCGCCCGCGGGCGGCGCTTCCTCCGCCGCCCCGCCCCGCCCCCCGACGCGCCCCCGCGCACCAGCTGCCGCCGGCGGCGGCGGCGGAGGAGGAGGAGGGAGGGGGCAAGGAGGCGCGGCGTGGGTGCACGCACGCAGAGCTCGTTCTTTAGCCCTCTTTGCAGGCTTAGCTTCTTCCTTTCCAAGTGCTGCTGGCGTTTGAAGTTGCCCCTTTGGCGAAAGAGTCGTTTAAGCCGAAAACGTAAACTTCAAACTCAGGGTTAAACTCGTTAAAAACTAAAACTCATTATAAGAAAATGGAAATAGAAATCAGAAATAATCAGCGCAGAACAATCGTACAGCATTATTCAATTAAACAGGGTTTTAACATTTAAGAACGGAAAAATCAAACGAAATATTTGATTCATATGATGCATTATCTTGCGCAGATGTGGAGGGGGTGCCTTGACGATCAAAATTAAATGGTAACATAAAAGTTAAAAGAAATAAAATAACTCGGGATCCATTCATACCTGAGGGTTTTTCTCAGGACTCAACAATGAAACGTAAGCACACATTCATACCTCTCTTATATTTTACAAATTGTATTTTGCTGTTGTTTGCACAAAAATCTCTGTAAAAATAAAAAACATGATGTGTATGTGGCAACTTCCCAGAATTCTATTCGATAAGTTCGATAAAAAATATTCATTGAAAGCGTGGAAATCCAAAAGATAAAACTGAAACGTTTAATGAGAAAACATTTATCGTCGTTTTAATGCTTTTCAGTACACGCTTGGCACTGTGAGGCGTTCGTTATATTGACATAGCCATTGTATTATTTATATTTTCAAAAAGTAACGATTTGCAAACGAATGAAACGTGTTGCGTTTTGTGTGAGGTATTCTAGAAACGATGGGACTAAAAATGTAGTTCACAATGATGAATTCCATTTTAATTCTATTTCCTAAACCTGAACGTCGTTTAAGAATGTGAGGAACCTAGAAAATATTTTATTCAACGAAATTGTTTTTATACATATTTATTTACTTTAACGTATTGTGGTAAATTCAACTATTGTTGCACTATTAAGTTTGTAATTCATAGAAAAATATACATATATTTCATATCACGAAAGTTTATCGCTCTCCGGCTAGACGTGGCGGTTCTTTCAATAATCACTTACACAACTGGAACGTTGTGGCTTCAACGCATCACATCCGGATATCGAGAGAACACAGCAGGTGAGTGTAGAACAATCTGCAGGCGGCACGACCGCCCTATTGCCGCGCGACCGCCATCGCCTGCAGCGCGCCGCAGGTCCATCACGACCCCTCTGTCGGCGACCGAATGAACCCGCGCGCGCTGTAATCCACAACACGTCGTGTAGAGCCTCTCAACATTAGAACATCAGCTACATTTGTAGCGACGTTTTGTCTTGTTAGGCGCAGATAAACTAACACAAACGTGTTCTTCGAAGCTCTCCCAACGACATTTCGTAATCGGAAATAGCCCCGTAACGCAGATAAAAAAAATTCCCCCGCGCGTTAATGGCGGCCAGAGGAGTAAACAAATAAACGACGCGGCGCGGCGGCGCGGGCTGGCGCTGCGGCTAATGGACGCGGACGTAGGCCGCCCCCGCCCCCGCAGCACACACGCACTGTGCCTCCTTCACCTATCGCAACGGCCAAAATTAGTACACACTTGCAACACACAGCGCAGTATGAATAACCTTGAGAGAGGAACTTGTCTCGCTAGGCGTAGGGGAAGCGTGATCTATTAAGGAGTTTTTGCTCGTAAAAACTGCCTATCCCTATTAGCCTTCCGTCTTCTCTGCGAGATAGTGGGCGGATGCAAGAACGGTTGGGGCTCAGCACGATACAACTGATATTTGGCATATGTCGAAATATCGCTCTAAGACTATCAATTAAGAAAAGAAAAAAAAAGAAATAAATTACAATATTTATTATCAATTCAGCAATTCACGCTCTCTTGCAATAGCGTCTTTTCTATTTCAAACTCACTATCATCCACACTAAATAAATAGATTATAACTGAATATATTTTTGGGAAGCACACGCTTGCTCTGCCTCCTGATCACACTCGAAAATATAATAATACTAGAATATAATACACCAATTCTAAGAGCGCAGTATCTTATTCTGAATTTTCCGTATTTTCTGCATATGAATTTTCCTGCCTCAACCCCAAACCTGTATGCCATACGTCCACAATAAAAGAAATTAAAATAAAAAACAGCACGAGTTTACGGATGCTCAATAACTGTCTCAGCCCTTTGGCTCGCGGAGGCAAGCAAAGGAGGCCCACTGCGCGGCATCCGTCAGGCGCTGTGGCCGCGGAGGGCACGAGGGCGGGAGGGCGGCGGGAGCGGGCGCGCCACCCACGCGCGCGGCCTTGGGCCTCCGGGTCGCGAACCGCCCCGCGTCACAGCCACTCCGCGGCCGCAGGCGCTGCGCCGCCCGCTCGCGTTTAGCAGGTCACCGCAACCCACTGGGCGAAAAGCAGCCAACTGAAGCTAGTTTACTAACATTTCGTGGTTGGCTCATGCTGCAGATCTTGGAAATTTGCCCACTGGCTGCGGCATAGAGTGTAAAAGCATTATCATTCAATTATGTGTGTATTTAATTATATCCGTATTTACGGCACCTCTACTGGGAAATAAATCTTTGGAACTTGAAGAAATTCAACATTAATTTTCATATTGAAAGTCTGCGTCATTCAAAATTAATTTCGGTATTTGAGTATCAGACCATAACAACTTAAAAAACGTCCCTCTTTTTGCAGACAGTTGCATAATAAATGACGCTCTCTCTTTAAATTTCAGAAATAACGATTAAAACTGTGCATATAATCACGGGTACTTCATAAACGATTTAAAATTCTTAAAACGTGTTTTCCGAATGCAGTAATTTTGCCAGGACTACTAATGCCAGAGGACGCATGCAACTGTCGTGCAAATAGTGTTTAATAACAAGTTAGTTCTAGACAGGAGCTGGAAGGCGACACGCAAGTCCAAACGCCGGCCGCGAAGGCGACAGACTCAGCTGCGACGGACATGTGCACAGCGACCGACAGTCGGTGGGTCAACAACGGCCTCCGAAGGCGACTACACGGACGAGAGGGAACCAGAAGTCACGCAGGCGCTACGTCAGCAAATGAGACAGGAAGACGGTGGTGGCGATAACGAAGAAATGGCGACCATCATACGAGAAGTTCAGGGCTCGGCAATAACAGGGGTAAGGGGTGATGGTGATGGAAGCGAGAGAGGTGGTGACGATAGTGGTGATTGAAATTATGGGTAGGGTGATGATGGTGGCGTTATTGATAATGATCGCATATCTCGGAAAGTGAGGTTCGATGATCGCGGTGGATATGGTTAGGGTAGAGGCGACTCCCACACATAACATTCAAATCAAAACGTCTCTTCATTCTCAAAAAATTTCCTAATATTAGAGACAAATTTCATAAAATAAGTGGTTTTTAAATTGTCGAAAACAAATCAACAATAATATTTAATACCAAATCGTCCAATTAAAATAAACGTGCAAAATAAAAGTAGATCTATATTACAAGCAACTTTTTACCCTTATCTACATAGATATTTATACATCGACACTGTCATGTAGGTTAGGAGCCATATTTAACTCACAATGATATAGAGCATGAGGGTATTTTCTCTTCTCTATGTGATACTCCACGTGCTCTCTACGTGCTACGTGTTTCTTGGTCACTTCCCTAGTTTCAAAGTTGTTCAAACTCGTTTCGTAATAATCCAAGAATAGTGTTTGTTGTTCATCATATCTCCAACATAATTTTCTCGCATCTCCACTCCAGGAGTAATAATGTTACATGAAACCATATTAGGCAAGAAAAGTTTTGTTTTTACTTTTCCTCGCCTAAAAGTAGTATAGGGAAGTATTGAAATCGATCCAAATGTCGTGGGAAGATTGGTATTGATAGTGGCAATAGAGCAGGTGATGGCAATACAATGGTGGCATATGCTGTTAAAGTGGGGGGAGATGTACATAGTCGGCACTGGTACGGATAATGGTGGTGATGGAGTGGTTGTGGCAGCAATGGCAGCGGTTGGGTTGTGGAGGCCGTGGCACGGCGGCTGGTGAGCGGTTGCGGCGGTGGGGGCGGTGGGGGCGGCTGGCGAGGCGGCGGGAGCACGGGTGGCGGTGGAGGCGGAGCAGTCTGCGCCGTAAATCTGGGCGCAGGCGATTATTTTTTACTTAACTCCTGTACGGCGCGTCCTTTAATTGTGTTTTTTGCCGGGCCTTGACGTGCAAACACTAAACCGCTCTTAGAAGAAAATACATTTGCCCCTCCCTCCCTCTCGCTTTCAGCGCGCGGCGCCGGGGAGGCCAGACGTCGTTGTAGTGGGCCCCGCCGTAGCCGCCTCTCCCAGCTTGGGCAGCGCTGCCTTGGCCATCAACACCATCGCTCCCCCCCCCCCATCACCCACGCTAACGAACGACCATCGCTCTCACCGCGATAGCCATCGTCAGCACTGTCCTCCCATTCGCGGCATAACTACAATCTGAAATATTTCTCCGTCACCTTTTCGTTAAAATGCGCTTCTTGGATATCCCCTCCTCCGTCGTTGCTTCCCAGTTAATTACAGTCACCCACAGAACGACATCGAGCACATCACCACATGCCACTCAACCCCCCCCCCACATCACTCAACACGACCATCTCCACCGTCAAGTCTCTGATATAATACAAGCAACGTGACCTCAGAGACGTTGCACCCTTCACCACCAACCTCACCTTCAGCGTGGCTGCGCTCTTGTTCTCACCGTCGCCGTCCCCACGGTCGCCCACGCATTCGCCGCGTGCGACGCAGGGCCCGGGAGGGTGGCCAGACGCGCCAAAAAGGAAAACAGACGCGCTGACACAGCGGCCGGTCCGGCGACCAGGACGCGCGGGCCCGGGGTATGCCGCCACCGCAGCCATTATCACGGGGACGCCGGCCACCTACATTGTGCGCCGCGGAGGGGGCCGGCCCGGACGGCGACGGAGGAGAGGAGGTGAAGACGGGAGAGGGAGGGGGAAAAGGGATGGGAAGGAGGAGGACGAGGGGCGGGAGCGAAAGCGAGAGGAAAAAGCAGCCAGCGCAAAAACGCGCAGGCAGGGCTGGCGCGCGCCTAGGCGACTTGTTAGCTATTTTAACACACTCGCGGGTGAATGAAGGAACAATGGGAGGCCTGCGCCTCGGCCGGTGGGAGCCTCCTGGCCACACCAGCCCTCGGAATCCGTTTCCACATTCTCGCTCCGAACGGGGCCGGCGCTTGCGCGATCGCACTCCCCACAGCCCCCGGGACCGCCTTCTGAACCCGTTTCCTTGCAGTTGCCGGCGATGTGACACACGATTCAAAGATTTGTATTTTACCTACGGTTAACAGGGAAATTAACAATCCCCAGAGTGAGGAACTAGTTCAAAGAATGTAAATTACGTTTCAAATCCGAAATAAAAAAAACAAAAAAAACAAATTAACTCTTAACATATGCAATTTTAATTTACTGTAATAATAGTGATTAGGCAGGAAGCCTTTGCAGCACTAAGCACTAGAGGATCTTTGTACGATAAATAAATAAATAATAGTATTGTTTTTATTATAATTTTTAATTAACATTCTTTTTTTAAATATTTAAAAAATGTACACGAATTCTCTCGATTCCTCTCATCCATTGCTTGGAACATAGTGTCAGCTACTTATAGCGTACTTTTTCTACATATTTTTCTGCTTCCAACATTACGCAACAAAAAATTAAATTTTTATTTTTTATGAGATCATTATCGTTCCTATTAATTATCGCTGACCTACCACTAACACTGCTGTCATCACTATCATTACCAATAGACACAAACGTCACAGCGTCGACTCTACCGCCATTACCATTTTTTTTCGAAAGTACCTTCTCTGTGTATCACTACTAATCATTCAGTGTTCCAAACTAACTGAGCAGCACGCCTCATCTGTGATGAGACGTACTCACTGCATCACTAGCCCATCACCGTAGCTGCCGCCATGGCTACTTCGCAAGTGCATCTTTTATACGATGTATGTATTTGTATCATCACTATCGTCACTACAACACTCATACCAACCACCGCATTTAACTTCTCCTTGCTTTCCATACAAGCCATTTTCAAATAGCGCCTGATCTTCGAATGGAACCCTCCCTCCCCATCCAGCAAATCTCTCTCTCCAAATTCGCCATTTCAAACAGCGGCGTTGTGCCTCGTGCATAATTGATATCACCAATCGCAGTAGTTAATGCAAAGCGGCCCCGTGAGAGGCTGTGTATGTTCGCTGTGTGGCCAAGAAAACAGAGCAACAAACGCTCCAGAAGAAAAAAAAACAACAACATGTGGAGCAGAGCGAAGATAAAGTGTGCAACGCGACGGCCGAAATGAGCGGGGAAAAAGAAGACGCTTTGTGGTGCGTTCGCTTACAAAAATGAAATATTGAAATGCTCCAGAAGAAGTAGCGGGCAACTGCCGGGCCCCAGTGTCTGAAACAACCAATGCTAATTCATAAAGCAAATCGCTGTTTAGCAAAGTAGCAAGGGAGTTGTTCGAACTTGAATTATCAATCTGCATTCAGTTAAGCAGAAGAAATCTGAATGAACGGTCACACAAACTCCGTATGTTTACACAAGGAATTTGTAGTTAAAAAATCAAGCTACATTGGCACAGATTCTGTAACAGCTATTGGAATTTAGCAAACTTTATATTAATTTTGATGAGCGCGGGGCGGGNNNAGGATCGGGGCGGAGCGGGAGGAGCGGGTCGGTGCGGTGCGGGGAGGAGCGGATAGAAGCTGGGCGGATCGGAGCGGGGCTGGGAGGAGCGGGGCGAAGCGAGAGGAGCGGAGCGGGGTGGAGATAGGAACGGGAGGAACGGGAAAGTGCTGGGGAAAAATGGGAAAATACCGGAGAGATTTTAAATGCACACACGAAAAGAAGCAAGTATAAACAACAAAAAACGAAGCAAAATTAACACAACTGGAAAGTTAATGTTAGCTAATTTTAGAAGCAAGGACTAAGATCATTTCTTTACCACATCTACCGTGACATTTGCTCTCACTGACACGGACGTTTTGTTTCGGCAATACTACGTAATGTCACAGAGCGACAAGACTGTAGTAGGAAACGGGAGGTGCGTTCAGAAACATGGTGAGGCGAATGGCAACAAGACGGAATGGAAGGGAGAATGCTACGATCGACAAAGAGGAGCAGACGACCAGAACACAGGGCAAGAAGCTGGGCGGTAATTTGATTGGACGGAAAGATGGCGTAGCGACCAGGTGGCCGGACGACGTGCGAAGAGATGGCAAGAGGTCGAAAAGGGTGTTGGACTGCAAGACAAAAGATTTGAACGCCATTAATTTATTTATTTCCGCTTATTCTCGTTTGCTTGAGCTGTGGAATTCCTTTTCTAGTTCTTAAATTCTATTAAACTGAATTATGAAATAAAATAGCAAAGAGCATTTTTGCAAGATTTGATTAAAAGAAAAAAAATCGCCCCTGTGTAATAAAACCACTTCCCTCGGAAAAGAGTTACAGACTTTGGCTCCTTCCTTTATCGTGTCAGACGACATACAACAAAGGGAAAATGAGGGACGATTGAATTACTACTGATCTCAAGAAAACATGTTCAGGTAGTGAAGATACACTTACGTCCACACGCAAACCACAAGCCCTTTAATGGATCAAGGGCAACTGCTTGAAAAACATGATCGAAATGGGGAGAATTGGAAGTCACAGAGACTTGAGGATACAAGCTACACGCGACAGGGTAGAAGAGTGCTGAGGCAACAAAATTACACCAAAAAGACAAACATGGTCAACGAAAGGGAGGTTGACACACGGCCAGTTCACTGCCGCTAGCCTCCCCTCCTCGGGACGGCGATCACCTTGCCAGCCAGCCGGCCGACCGACTGACCGACCGACCATCCATTTGGCGCGCAGCTTCTCGGCGGCACTCGCCGCCTTCTGCTCCTCCACCACCACCACTACCACCACCTGCGCGCAAAATTTACGCACGCTCTTCCGACGAGTGGCCGTGTACTGGGTAAACGCCGAGGGCAATTAGTTAGCGTATTAACACCTTCTTCCTAAATCTCCGCGCGGGATTCCGCTGTCCCTCCTGTCCGAGTCGCTGCGCAGCGGAAAGACACAGACGCTCTGCGCGCCGTCGCCGCCGTCGGAGTCCTCGCAAATTACTGCGCCGCGCGCTGGGCCGCCTGCCCGGGGAGCGCTGCCTCGTTACGAGAAGCGTGCGCCGTTGGCGAAGATGGAGTTGCCGCGGAATGCACAGATCTCCTGAGGTCAGGCGCGGTTCATCCATTAGGTCACGTGATCACGTGTCCTCCCGCCCAAGAAAATAACTGCAGTTTTACATTGTACTACTGATAACCCGCCAAAAATGAGAGGACAAAATCAAACTCCCGCATTAATAATTCAATATAATGAACAGTAAACTTATTTTTTTAATACTACATTCAATTTGTCCCATGTCCAAATTTTCTTTATTATGTGTAATATTGTAGTTTCTCAAACTAGTGTCCGCAGACCTCTTCGAGACCGCAAAGCGATCGTGGGGAGACCTGATGGGGCCATCGGGTGAAAGTGTTTGCGATTGTTACCACTAGTTGCTACATCGCGCGGAGGAATCCAATTTAATTCTGCTGGTACGATCCTTATTTGATATAATACTTTAAGCATACTGATTTCTCGGAACCCTATAAGTCTGTGAACCGAAGATTAAGACCACTGAATTCCGCCAATTCTTGAAAATGTCAAAGTTAACAAATCTGCTACGTGTAAGTAAAAAGCTTTGATGTCTATCTTTATGAAGTATTTATAACATCTTTATCTCAGATCTTCTAAATTTGTCAAAAATGTTTTACAAACGTAGTCAACATACTAATTGCGGTTTATTTGAAACGTTCGCAGATCAATTAACAAATTGTAAACATATCGCCATGGATTTATTATTATTATTATTATTATTATTATTATTATTATTACTATTATTATTATTATTATTATTATACTCCTGTCATTATTAGTCTCAATCGCCAAACAAAACCAAGAGAAGACCAAGAGGGAAACTGTCTTGGCGTCGCTGTATTTTCCATCTTTAATTTCCACGACTATCGGTTTTACATCTAAATATTAAATAAATCGGTGCCAATACACAGTTAAAAGAGCAATATTACCTTCCACTTACTTGTAACATTAACCTAGTGATGGCTCCGATATATGTGAAGAACATGAATTCATGCAGTTTTTATTGATTTCCCGAAGGAAAAAATGGTATTTAGCTCCCTTGGTTTCGCAAGGCCTCAAGGTACGTTATTGTATCATTACGAAATAATCATAGAACAACTTGAATTTTTTCACACTGTCACTAGTTCTGTGACAACAGGCACAACAAGCCAAGAACTTGGCATAAAACACGTTTATATATGGAGCAATCTTCAATTAAATTATACTATAGTGATATACTATAGGATATATTGTAGTCGTGTCAAAAGTCGTGTGGAGGACCGCCAGGTAGCATCTCTGCGTACGCGCCTCTTTCTTACGCGATCCTGTGTCACTATCCAGCTATTCTTTACTACAGTTCCTACATTTATTACCTTTCATTTTTTATTTTCAAAGATGCGATTGGAATAACACCGAGATAGGTCATTTCGAGACATAGAAATTTAAGTGATATCATCTCTTTTCAAGTGATATCATCAGTTGTAGTTTTGATAGAAAAGCAAATTCAAAACCAGCAACGGTAAAATAAAAATATGTGACGAACCTTTCATCCGGTACATATCATGTGGCACGAACGTTTCATGAGTACGATAAACAACCCCTACAGCTACAGGATACATTACAATTTCTAAGCAGGAGAAAATACCAGCTACTTCGCTACAACACTAGAATCCACTACTTTTTTGTAAGAACACAATAGTTATCTTATTAAAAATTATAGTAGTAATATAAAATACTGTTTTTGTTACAAATGAAATAATCATATTTAGTTCAAAACAAAGATGTTTATAGCATTAAAGCGCGCATAATAAAGAAAACATTTGCAACCTTCATAAACTAAGGATAAGGAATTTTTATAGTATCGTAGTAAATCGTGAATTTACTTGTGCATTGATCACTGTAACCCTTACGAAACTTTTAACTATAATTAATACAACCATTTGGATCATAAATGTGAGGGCAATTTTTGATGAACTGACTTCTCTGGCAAATAAATTCATTGCGAAAACGTGCGTTTTAAATTATATCTTTTCATTTACATTCATTTCTATACAAATGCAATAACACTCTAAGGAATATAAAATTAATGATAAGAACTAAAACTTACACATCCATAATATCAACTACAATTTTGAAAACATATTAACAATATCTGTTTCAATCACATCGCAAAACATGCCAGTGGATAAAAGCCTATTACCATCGTACAGAAACGCAACAGATAGAACCACAGAATTAGCCAAAATTAAAAAGACAAAGAAAGAAGTCGCTATCAAATCGCAGATCGCTAACTAATGTATGTAACGAGAAGTCGAGAAGAGGTTACTCCCGCCGGGCCACAGATCCGCACGGCAGGAGCAAAAGGTTTCATTCATAACCGCGACAAAAAACCAGATGCTCTCTTAAAATCTTGAAAAATGAGAGCTGGGGCCCCAAAACGAGCAAAAACGCCTCAATGAAATGGGCACGAGGGGGCGCAGGAGAAGGAAGGGGAAGGAGGAGAAGAGTGCGACCGAAACGAAAAGAAGAAAAAAAAGAGGACGGGGAAAGAAACGCAGCAAACCGCCTTAGCAGCGGGCATGGGCATAATAACTAGGTGGTGGGAGCAAAGCAAACAAGTCGGAAGATTACTCCGAAACACGAGACGGACGGAAGGCGCGGCGCGGCGCGGGACCTGACGCGGAGGGGGCGGGTGGGGTGAGGTGAGGAGGGGTGAGACGAGGAGAAAAAACGAGCTCGAGTGCTGGGGCGTCGCGACGCCGCACCGCGCCGCGCAGCACGCGACCGACAACGCCGGTGTCCTGCGCAGAGCAGGGGACACGAACGCGGCCCTGAAGGAACGCTGGAGAACGCGCGAAGGATGGGATGTGCTACTCCCGGATTGTGGATCTGCTCGTTGTTGTAGAATCCGCTCTAAAATAGTAGAAATGCCAGTTACTGTGTGATACAATTCGATATACTCAAGTACTCATGATTTACTAATGGAAGCTGTAAAAGAGCACCGAAACAACGCAATTTAAGAAACAATTTACATGACGTTTTGGTTCAGGAACGCTTGAAGTTTTACTCTGAAAGGCATTACAGTGAAATTCAGCATGGCATTTTAATACATATAATATTAGTAACATTTGGATGTCATTGAAAACATGATAATTGTATTCAATTGATTAAGTGAGCGATTATTTCGTGTATTCGTGCGCGTTAACTGCTAAGGTCATTAGTCTCCTAGGTGTAATGCATGTTATATCCTGGGAGTTGGCAGTGTTCCTCCATCGCTGGCCTTGAGATGCGCCAACGGAAAAATAAACTCTAAGCTCCCGACTGTTCTTCCCACGCACACGTAAATGTGATTAAGTAAAGGGCGATGATATGCCAACGAAAAGGAAGTAAAGATCGCTCATCGTGGTCCGTTTTTTAGAGTACTACTCGGGGTTTACCTGGTATTGATCGGAGAAACCACGGAGAACTACGTTCAGAGCAACCGACTGTTCAGTTCTTCTCCTGACAGCCTGAAATCGGCCCAGCTATTTAGCTAGCGTTGAACATCCGCCACTATCTACACTCAAAAACTATAACCCGGCGGTCAGAAGTACAGCAGTGTCAATAGTTCATGCCATGAGCTATTTCAGACGATAAATGTACTGAAATTAAGAGTTTAAGCGGTGAATACTACATTGTTACGTAAAACTATGCTATGATTGCACACTTTTCTCTTTTACATCTCTGGCCAGATATAATTTCAGTTGATCTCTCTATCTTTAACGAACGCTTAGAAAATAAAGGCAAAAATCAAATTTCAAAGCGCTGTTTTTCCTTGATTTTCGACCTTCTTCCAATGCTGTGCCAACGCCTACGGAAGACTTTTGCCTCTTCAGCCATCACATAGGCAGTGCAAGATGCACCTCACACTCAACACGCCCGTGTCGCCGCTGCTGCCGCGGCAGCTGCGGTGGCGGTGGTCGTTCCACGGCACCTGGACATCCACAAGCGCACGTGCCAGCAGCGTCCTTCCTTCTTTGGCGACGCCGGAGTCGACTCTTGCGAGAGCTTTTCCTCTTTCGACGCGGACCGCCCCTTCGCGACGGACAGCCAGACGAGCACTTGCTCTCTCGGGCGTCTTCGCGAAAGAAAACAAAAAAACACACTGCTCCACCTGCGTCGTAATCACGGCGATCGTTTATCATTATCAAGTAAAGATCGTTATCTTCGGATCGATCGCTTTTTACGATTGGTAGTTTACCTTGTGTTTGCGTTGTGGACGATGGAAAACGATTCTTATATCCCTACGAAGTTGAAACCCAACGTCCTTTCAAGTCACGATATATCTTATTCTCAAGATTTAATTTTTTTTAGTGATTGACGTACTTCAAGAGAAAATACAATGCAACAGTAAATCAGAAGTTCATTGAATTTGGCCAGAAAAACACGCAGTGTGTTTAGATAATATTTTCGACAATCACAAGATAAAGGTTGAAAAGATTATTTAAACGCGAAATAATGACTTCATGGTTACCTTTGTTAATATATATTTTTTTTGCATCTACTAATATGTGTTCACAATATTCTTTCTTTCGTCGTTTACATCTGTTTTCGATTTGGACACTTCGATCTTCATTTCTCTAAATCTCTGATCATCTGCTAGATGTGTAGATGTAACCAAGCCTTTCAAATAACAATAAGAATTTTACATATACCAACGTTAATAATAATTACAAGAATAATATGTGAACGTATGTAAATGAGCGTCAGTCTACGATGGCACTGGAAGACGTTCTTCACACTATAATTTCTTGATTATTAAATTTCAACTGAACAGTTACGATGCCATTAAATCTCGAATACTCAATTTTGCCCACGAACAAACATACCCAAGTTATTCACTTCGCAAGTACATGTTGTAACCCAAACTACCTCCCCTCACACACACTGAAGAAACATGAGGAAAGTAAGCGCTTCGGCTCAGAGTTCATGCAGCGTCCTCCCTCCGTCCCCGCCGCGCGTTAATTAACTGAATATTAAGCAGCGGCGTCGGGCTGGCCGGCCGAGGAAGGCACGGAAAGCGCGCGGACGGCGCGGCGCGGGCGTTGCGTTTTTGTGCGTGGGCTCGGGCGGCGCGGCGCCGCGCGTATGACCACTTCGGCGCGGACGGTCCGCGCGGTCGCCGCGGCTTATTCGTCATTCGTTTTTTCCAGGCGCCGCGTCGCGTCGCGTCGCGTCGGTAGCCGGCCCCGCTGTTGTTACTTGTCCCGCGGATGCAGCCATCCATTTCCCTAGCCCTCCTCCGCCGCCACCGCAGCCGCCTTGACCACGACCTTTTGAAGGTCATGGGTGCTCCAGCACAGCCGCGGTAGAGGGGCCCCCAGGCGTCTGCAGGTCGCCTCCAGGGCCTACGTTAAGCTGAAGCGTTGTGTTACTTCTCTTTGTGCAAGCACAGTTGAGCAAGCAACAATCCATTGGAAAAGTCAACAACTCTTTCTATTTCAAATAAATAAATAAATAATCATCAATACATCAGGCTATAAACCATACTTTATTCATAAATCCATCAATACATCTTCCTATAAACAGTTCATTCACATCCCAGTTCTACGATCCATTTCATTGTCAACATAATATCAAGAAGTCAATTCGAAACATAAAAACCTCAACGGGACTTATAGCTTTGAAGATATTGCAGTGTACGAGTATAACCGCAAGATCTATTGCAAAACAGTTGGCTCTTGTAAGGCAGCTATGAAAACCCCTGACCGTGCAATATTGTAGTGCGCAATGTAAGTGGGGCAATTCAAGTCATATGCAGGCAGGGCGCGGCCGGCACATGTGCGTCTATTTCTAGGCGCGCCCGCCTAGGAGCGCTGCCGATGACAGATGAATGGGGAGAGCGATTGTTTGCTCGCCTACGTGCGACTTGCAAACGCAGGCAGCGCGCGTCGGGCGATGGCGAAAGAGCAGAGCGGCTGCGAGGGTTTCAGCGAACGGAGGCGCAGAGGGTGAGGAAATATGGAAATAAGCAAAACCTACGAGCTATAAGTATAATATACGATAATATTCTGTTTTAAAAAAAGACAAGATGTGATAGGATTGCATGTAATGGTTTAGAGATATGATTGGAGAGGTGGTTCTGGTACTGGTGGTGACTGATTCTGGCAATGCTCATGATTGTTGTGGTAGTGCGGTTGAGATGATCTAGTGAAATAAACACCGACAAAGGCTAATTATGAAGAGAATTATGAAGCAAAATAGATAAGGTAGTGGAAAAAAATTAAACGAATTCTAAGCAATGGTAAATATCAAAGCGAAAAAGTCGGTAAAGTCGGAAAAAAGCACTCTGGAGGAAGAAAAAAGGGACGGAGAACGATAATTTGTGACAGCAAATGCAAACTAGAATTACGAGCGCACAATGTGAAAATGGGGTGGATCGACTATTGTGTCATAGCCTGGTGGAAAACTACAAGCGTTAAGAATAGAGGGCTTTGAAAAAGTTTACCAAGGAGACAAACGTAAAAAAAATAATTCGAGTTAAATATAAAGTGTCTGAAAAATTTAGAAGGTAACAAAGACAGGGAAGCGGATATGAAGAGACGGATGATTACGAACACGATGAAGACGCGGTGGTGATTGTAGAAAATGGATAGAGATACGAAGAAGTAGAGACAGCTGAGTTAATCAAATTAATATTGATGACGTATTGTTACAATGTTCAACAATTTTCCAACCATGAAAAATATCTGTAGTTTAAAACAAATCACTCCGACTTACGAAGACTTTGTTGACAGAGTTCACAAAACCAAATAGTGAGTCAGATACAGCGAGATGTAAATGTAAAAGCAGGAAACGTCAGAAAAGAATTGACACACTGTGAAAATATTTCACGCGGCCAACGGACTTATGTATGCTGCATATACGATGTGACTGAAAAACGACTCATGCATCTATTCAGTTCACCGTTGCAACATGCACGTTTATTACATAACAGCTCACATAATTCACTTAATCAGGCATCAGTTCAACCTAATATTTCCCACTTTCTCAACCAAACAACTACAGTGCCGGTTGAATGTGATCCTAGATCACATTTTTTGTCAGTGGCAGAGTTAAAGTCCGGAGAACCGCATGGGGTGGGCGGGCGGGGCGGGGCGGGGCTGGCTGGGCGGGGCAGTGGCGGAGGCTGCAGCAGCCTATTGTCGCTGTCACCAAGCTCGGAGATGGCGAGCACCGCCGCCACCACCGCCCGTCGCCATAATGTAACTTTGCGGGCCGTCGCAATATATCTTCGCGCGCGGATGTGTGGCCTCCGCCACCGCCACTGCCACTGCCACTGCCGGCCCCGCCGCCGCCTCCACCGCCACCGTGGAGGCACTGACACCGGCCACAGCACTCCGGTCGCGGGCACTGCCTTACGTGTTGAGGCGGTGGTAGGCGGCGAACACGTACAACACTGCCACAATATGTTCCATATTGAACTAATCTCCTGACATCAACACAAGTGAACAGTGGCGACGTTTCTGCCATTCGTTTCACCGTTTCTTTTTTTGCGAACACGAAAGCAGGTTCGAAAGATTTATTTTATACTACAGATATTTTTCAGCATTGAAAAGTTGTTGAACATTATAAAAATAAATTCTCTAGAAGAAAATATTCACGTACTTTATCTGTACTTTTACACTTGGTAGCACACAATTACCAAACTATTAATTCTATCCGCTATAATCTGTTATAGAAACGTAGGGCAGAAGAAAAAACAGATACCGCCTATTTTTTAAAGTTTGTTATAACTGAACCTGGGCGAAAATGGTTGAGTTGATAGAAGAGAGGAAGAATACCAAATGGCGGAAAAATGAAGAATCCTTAACATCTCATTTATCATTTAATTATGTTCCTGTCAGAGCATGTTAATAATCGATAGTAGAATACTTAAAGGTGTTAGTTTCGAACCACGCCAACACCACTTATCTAGATTTTGATACAAAAGCTAAAATTAATTTCGTCACTTTCTCTCCGCAATTGGCGATTCATTTATGTATATTAATACATAAATAAGCTCATATTTTTTCGCAGTTTTGCAGTAAACAATTTTAGGATAGTACAATGAGCAATTGAAACATTGGAATTTTCAAGTTTGAAGTAGCTGCTAATGTTTTGTGAGATTCATCTAACAGAATATACATTTTTTCTGACATGCTTGTTGACACAAAGTTTTAAGAATCATGACTTGTATATGATATGTATGTATGGTAGGTATAAATGCCTATATTAGTACTTATAACTCAAAAAGTGGATATTGCTGGATTTGTTGCTAGCCCCCTCATACAATACTTTTCTATTCCTTCTGTAACGTAATTAAAAGAGAGCATCAAAGGCGGAGGTAACGTAAGTATTTTAAAACATAAATTACGCGCTGTGTGAAGTATTTCTATCTCCATGAGTTTCGTGGACCAGCCATCACATCGCCGCTCGTGCCGGCCTTCAGCGCGGCCGTCCGCAACGGGAGCAGCGTGCGGGGCGGGGCGTGGCGAGGAATGGCACCGCGCCGCGGCGCGCGCTACCGGTGTCACGTTTCGCGCGCGAGCACGAGCGGACACCGGGGGCAGGGTGGGCGAGGTCGGGGGACGCGGGTGCAGAAGGCGGCGGCCGGGGAGGTGACGGAAAGAGGGGGGACGGCAGAGCCGGGGAGAGGGCGGACGCATGAACGGACGGAGAGTAGATCGTAGGGGAAGGCTGACCAAGAGTAAAGGCGAGGGTGGTGGCCAAGCAGATGTAGGAGGCAAGGGAGGTGGAAGTGGAGGCGTGTGAAAGGAGAGAAGGGAGGAGGTCGGGGGCAAAGGCGATGGTGGAGACGAGGACAGAAACATGGGTGAAAGAGTGTGTTGATAGGAGAGGGAAACGGATGCAATAGTAAAGGTGAAAGAGGAAGCGAGACCGGAGGTGACAGAGGTGATATTCGTACGACGGGAGAGGAGGCAAGTGTGAGCCGACAAGAGGAGTGAGCGAGAGCGTGGGCGGCGGCGAGGGCGTAGTCGGTGGCGGAGCTGGAGGCGAAGCCGCAAGCACAGGCGGGGCGGAGAAGGCAGGTGGGCAAGGCAGAAAGGTGGGCGCCTCGGCTAATCGCGGGTTGCGACACGCGCGCTCACTGTGATCCGGCTTACGCGTGACACGGACAAGAGCTTACTAATGCACGGCAGCGGTTCGCTCGCCAAGGAGACGACGCAGTTTATCGTGGCGGGGCAAGGTGGGGTAGGGCGGGGCAGGGAAAGGCGTGGGTGGGTGTGCTCCCGTAATTACTTCCCTGGGGGGGGGGGCGATAACTGGAGTGACGTAATAGCAGCTGGTGAACGGACAAAAGTCAGGGACACTAGCCAGGAGGTCGTCAGTATCACCCGGTACGTGCATACAACGTGGAAATTCGGGGAATGGAACGGAGAAAAATCATCCCAATGGAGATAATTGAGGAAATGGTGCTTCGGGTTCTCTGTCTTGAGTCCTTGAATTATTTAACGGGTCAATCCAGCAAGAGACTTTAGCTAGACAGCTATTGACTTTATTCACTGTTTCTCTCGGGAAACCAATAAACGAGCGATTTGCACCACAAACACTAGTCATCATAAGAAATGTACTACACAAACGTTTGCAAATATTTTATTATTACTATTGAAATTCTGAAAGAATAATTTTAAGAGGCGGAATTTATATTTTAACCTAATGAAACAGAGATACAAAAAACACGATGAAAACCTACACTGTTCTTATCAATCAACAGATTCTCAAAACATTTTAATGTTAGAACGAAGCAATAAATTTATCATTCTTTGGTATAAATTATCTCGAATTAGCCAAAAGAAGACACGAGTAAAGAAACAAGTAACATGTACCATAAACGTTGTTCATCTTGTTTAGGCGGCAATTTACAAACACTAATACAATAAATATTGTGTTTGCTCTTGTGTTTGCCAAAATTCGCGCGAATGAAGGGTACCGTAATTCTTTATTATCAATCCAGAATCTAAGACTGATTACACGTATGAAATTAATGATTTTATGCTAGGAGCTAATGATCATGTAATACGAATAACGATTGAAAAGCAATGGAAGAAGAATGAGAATCAGGAGGAAAGGAAAATATCGCGGACCGACCGGGATTTGAACCACGGTACACTGCGGAGTGAAACCTCCTGTCCGATTACTTCGCAACAGGTTGCCCCAAGTCCCCAACATTAGCAATTCACTACAACCACATCATACAGATCTACCAATTTATGGAGTCCCAAACCACAACACACCATTATTTAATAGGCTGTCAGGGTGACGCCGCGTCCATGGCGAAGGTGCCGACGTTTCGGTCGCCATTCTGCGACCTTCCTCAGGGCGTAATGCATTACGCCTAGTAAATACTGACTCCGGCCGCGGAAGCCTACGCTCTCACAACACATCACCACCACCACAAAGCGGAGCGATCCAACGGGGCTCGAGGGCCCGCGCGATCCAGCCACGCCACGGCGAGGCATGTCGCCGGGAGCGGGCGGGGAGAAGGAATGCGAAGGAGGCGGGGCGCGGGGCGTCGGCTAAGGGGCGGTCGGGCGCCGCGGCGCCGCGCCGCGCCGCGCCGCGCCGCGCCGGCAGACTTCTTTGGAAAGCGCAGCTGCGGCCGGAAGCACAGGCCTAACCCTGTTATTTGGGAAGCGCGGGCGGAAACAGCGGGAGACGTCTTCCTCGAAGCCCAAAGTACACACGACGCCCGCCCGGCGCACTTCTTCGAGAAAAAAAAAAAGAAAGAAATGCTCGGAAGGAAGGTCGACGATTCGAAGGCAGGATATATATTGTAGTCCCTCCGCGTCCTGTCTTCATTATTTGGTGGTATTATTTTCCGCTCTGGGGAACCAAAAAAGTACATATCACATCACAGTAACACGAAAAAACGTTGATATGACAACCCACAATCGAATTACTCGTAAACAAATAAGAAAACGTGCAAATAAGAGGAAAAAATGGGCACGCAAGTGTCGTAATGATCGTAACGAGAAAAAGCATGATCGTGATTATACATCACCAAATAATAGAGCAAAAAGACGCAATGAATGTAATGGCTTCAGAAATTAAATTAATGTGACATTCCTTCAATCAACTTGATCAGTACAAATGTTTAATATGTCTCATAATCTCAGTTGATTTTGTTTGGGAAAAGAGATTTTGAACCAGATTTTGAAGAAATGTGATTTGTGTGTAGCAATGTGATAAATTGGTAACAAGCCAAGATCTAGAAAGGGGATATTATTTTCTCCGATAATGAAGACAAGAAATGGAGATAATCTGGACTGAAAACACTGGACATTACGAGGTTTCTGGAGCGAAGTACCAATTGCGCAGTGGAAGGAAAAGGCATTTGTGCGCCATGTTGCATCCGATTCAAGACTAGAAAAATCGATGCTGATTGAACAATAACCTCTGTGAATACAAAAACCTTTATTGTCATTTGTAGAAGAAAATTACCAATGCCTCAACCAGAAACTGACTAGCATTACTTTTGGCTTAGATATTCCAACGCTGTAACCATGACTGAGAGACTGTTAATGGATAGCAGAAGAAACGTTGAGTGACTTTCCAGGAAAGAGAGAAGACAAAGTAATGATTATATCTCTAGAAGTCGGTGGTAAAGAACATTTCCTCAACGCTATATATAACAGAAGCAGAGACAGTGTTTACCAACTCATTTAAAACTGCGAAAATAGATTAATTAAATTTTTTCGACTTCCGTTTATCAAATATAACATTCCAAATACTCATAATCACTGTTCTGATCGGATCATGGTCAAGAACGTATTCACCAAAACATACAAAAATACCTTATTGAAAACCCAAATTTTATGGCAAGGTCCCCCAAAACAAACAATATTTACTCACTGCAACCAGACATCTCCACAAGGAAACTTCTCTCCCTTACACAACATCCACCCTCAGATTTCAGACTCGCGGCCGCAAGTCAGCGAACCTCGTAGCCGCTAATTACCATACATTACGCGCAATTACGGCGCGCGTATCTTAATTGTGCTTGTTACGCGCGCGGGCGCCCGCTGCGCGCGCCGCACCCGAAACCGCCCCGCGCCCCCAGCGTGCAGGGAAGGGGCGAGGCGAAAATGAAAATAAAAAAAAAAATTCTAAACGCCGCGGCCGGCCAATTTGCCGTTTTATAAATAACGTCGCCCATAAATCATCCGCTAACAAGGGCGCCGCGGCCGCCGCCGCCGCCGTCGCGGAGCCTTCCTCGCCTCGTTAACACGCCCGGGGAGCCCGTGCCAGCGCCCGCGCCCGCGTCCAGCCGCCAGGGCTCGTGCCTTCTCGCGTTTCGAACCATAACGGGTCACCGAAAGTGTCCGAGAAAGATTATTATTTATTATGGTCTCCACTTCTGCACTTTTTCACCGCGTGGTTTTTTTGCGTGAGGCGTTTGCCTCTTCTGGGGTGTGGGCGCGTCCCGATTTCTTCCCAGCGCTTCCTAGCCGCAGCCTCTTTCGGCGCCCGCGCCCGTGCATGGCTCTGAGGGGTTTCTATCCATAATGAGCGGCCGAAGGCGTCGAATAACAATTAATATTATTCTCTTCCATCGGTTATTCACTTTAAGGATTAGACTTTTGGCTCTCCGGGCGTCTTCATATTTTCCTTCCATCGGTACTGAGATTTTTCTGCATCTCTTCTTCCTCCTGAGTTATATCGAAATACACGTTTTGGAATGCACTTTTTTAAGATTTGTCACACGTTTATGTTGTCCCAAATTAACAATAATATATTTATAAAATTATATAATTATTAATAATAGTTATTTAATTCAAGTCCACAATTCAGATAGACAATGCTTAAAAATATGCATAGTACTGTGTATATTATTCAAAGGCAATACACTTAGGAGGATGAAGCTAACAGGTAACACAATATAAAAACACTTGGTACATCAAGATTTTCCGTCGGACTTTGTAATGAATGTCTACATTCATTTCAACATAATGCATTGTCTCCTCGTGAAATAAACCAAAGGCAAGCTGTCACACCAAACAAGAAATTTTGACAAGTGACTGACAACAGTACCTCTCGATTGCAAGACAATGTGCGTTTAATACGCACACGTAGATTTCTTGTTCCCTTAGAAAAGCTAGTTACGATCGTTACGTGGAGTCCAAAGGACGATGAAGAATACACAGAGGATCCCACGCTCATCACTAATGTTTGAAAATTATGTTCCGTCATAACGAGATAACTTTTGAAATATTCCCACAGAGATCTCGTTCACGATACTCACGAAGGGATGGGGTTTCTAAGTGCATTTTAAACACTGAAGATTCGCAGTTGATAAGTCGTTCAGGGTAATGTAACAAACTGGCGACCTCGGGAAACGCGCTTCTCAGCGTTCTGACGTCCCTGCCTCCCCGAGGAGTTATAGAGTGCAGATCCTCACACAACCTCCGGAGGCAACTAGATCTCGACATGGAAGTCCTCACGACGCAGGAGCTTAATACAACGGGCAAGATGCAAACACCGTGTCACTGGAGAGCGCGGCAGGGGAATAGCTACGCTGGCGCGATGACTTCATGCCGGCATGACGGACGGCCGCTGGGCGGAACACGGGGGCGCCGGGAGACGCAAGCATCCTCCATATTAATGCACACGCGCGCGCGGGCGAGCGTTCGCGTTGGAACAGCGCGCTGAGGCGGCGGCGGCGGCGTTTGTGGCAGTGACAGTGGCGGTGGCGGTGGCGGTGGCGGTGGCAGCGCTGCCACTGGCAGTGGTGATAGTGGCGGCGGCGACGGTGACGCTGACGGTAGCGGTGGCGGTGGAGGAGAAGACAAGGGTGGTTTAGGGGTAGGCGGGAGAAGCCACTAAGGAGCTATTTCTGGGAGATGGGGCACCGTCGGTGACTGCTGGACACGAGAACGTACGGCACGTAGCGCGGGAGGCGGGTGGCGGTGGTGGGTAGCTTCTGAAGAATACGGCACGTGGTAGCGGAGGTTGTTACTGGGACATGCAGATAGCTTTAACGAGTGGCTGCAGGTGGCGGATGTCACAGCGAACACAAATAAGTTTGTGAAAAATAAAATTGGATTTCTTGTGAAACCGCTATGATTTCTGAAACACGTATTCGGCGGTGAACTTCTAAACAATGAGGCATCGTGATGAAATGATTTTGATTGGGTAGGAAAAGGTGAAAAACTGCTTGTGACACTGAGACATGAATACTAATAAAATAAACAATACGCCCAGAAGACAAACAACGTTTTTGTGTTCATTTTCGTTTTCAGTTGATACCCACTGGGTTTTCGACCATGTTTGGGGACAAAGCCAAGCGGTGTTTGACGGCAGCAAGCGGTGGTGGGGGTGGGGGAAGGGCCAGGGGAAGGCAGGCGATGGCGGGCGTGCTCCCACGGGCGGGCGACAGGTGCCACCCCCACGCTCACACACGTCCGCCATTAAGGCTACACGCCACCGGCGCGCACCTGCGCTCGCACGCGGCGTCCGCGTTGGGCGCTCCGCTCCGCGCGCGCACTTAGCGCCGGCCAATGGAGGCCCTCCGGCATGGAGGCGCGCGAGGTGTGGGGAGGAGACGTGACGGAGTGGGTCGCGGAAGCCTTGCGCCGCTCGCGGGAGCTCCTAATGCGTACGTGTGTGTGTTCTTCGGTACGATACCTGCGCCTGAGCCTCAGATTAAGCAATGAAACGTGTGAATAACTTCGTTAGGTAGGTGATTATGATCACGTGAAGTAAATGAAGGCGGAGTACTGGTCAAATGAGAGACAGGGTACAAGGGAGAGCCCTGTGGAAACCTTCCCCAAATATGCTTTGATAACCTCAAATTTCACGTGGATCAGACGGACTTGGTGTTGTGAATTTACGAAAATTCTCACCTTAATACATATAAATATTAACAAGACACAATCTTTTGCATAAATCCATTCTGTGGATTTTGTCACATATTCTTCAGATTTCTCATGGAGAGTAACCACTGTCATTTGAATAATATCTTTATTTGAAAATAAAATTTCCCAGTTCAATGAAACATGAGGTTAGTTAATCGGACCAAAGCACATTATCTTGATAAAGAAAAGCTTAAGACACCTTTTCATATCCCACCGTTCCTATTTTGAAAATGTACATTAATAAGTAATTGAATATTTTGACTTGAAACTTATCATTTTACGGAAATTGAATACCTTCAGAACAGTCTAGAAAAAAGTAGCAGTACGTATTAAGTATTTCGATCATTATGGACATGGTAATCCAATTCTATTATCTACATTTTCTACCGAACTGTTGGAAATGAAATATTGAAAATCGTAGGCGTTCTGAATGAATTTCAAAGCTATAATTTATGCTCGCTCAAAACACCCCGTAAACGCTTGCTGAGAATATTCTGGTTTAACATAGGATTCAAACCTACAACCCTAACGCAGAAAGATTTCGGAGAATCCAGGTATTAGCTATTTAGGTCAGAAAGATTTCAAGTATTTAAATTACTAACAGACGATGTAATTTACTTTAATTCAATATTCATTATGTCATCGTTGGCACTGTTAATTCAGAGTATTCTTCATCAGAGCGAGAAATTACCATTGAGACTGCAGAAATTTGTAATGAAACTGATAAGGAATTAAACATCTGTAGAAGAATTTTGCACAGCAAATCATCTACTGGCATACCGTTCTATTATAATTTACTTTTTATCGCACTACCATGTTTTAAATTAGCGTCCCTTTTATATCATGCTTAGAATTGTGTATTTTCTATAGCATCGTTTTTTTTTATTTCCTCAATAATGTGCTTTACTGACAATCCCTGAAACAGGACAAGTACATATCCATATTACATACCTAACGCTGTGCACGGCATTAATATTACAAGGATAGTGCAAGTGCTTTACGGAATTACACATCGTCAACAAGTGACCCACACGACGTGCACCCGAGGAGCACACCCGTTACCTCACTAAGCGCAAGTCTTCAGGGGGATCGCTCCACGGCAACAGGGCCTCGGGAATTGTACAGCGCTAGGCGCTCGGCGTCACACGCAAGGTTCCCAGGCCCCGACGCTCTGGGGAATCCAGAGCATCCAGGTCCATCAGCGCCCCGGCGACCCGCGGGCGGCGTGGCGTCCGGGGTCGCTCCCCCGGGCGGCGACCGGCGTCCGAGTGGCGGTCGTGCGCGACACGACCGCGCCATCACCCGCCCGCCCCGCCCCGCCTCGTCCTGCTCCACTCGCGCTCCCTGCGGGGACCCGGTGACTGACAGATGCTTATAAGAACGGGACATTCCATTATCTCGATCGATGGGAGGGCCGGAGGTCGTGACTCGGGAGAGGATCGTGCTCGACCCCGAACACAGACGGGTACTCTCCGGCGCGCAGCGACGCCGGCGCCGCGACGCGCGCGTTAAATTGGACACATGGTGAACAAGGAAGCGCATTTGCACTTCAATGAGCCTGGGCAATGACGAACCCGCCGATGGGCTGGAGTCGGACTTCACGAAAACATCGCCGGTTTAATTAGGTGGAGGTTTTCTTACTTGTTAGCGCGTTGAAGTCTCCAGCTTATTTCGGAGATTCTTCTTCCAATTGCTGCAACACTAGGCGTGAACGGCGGTCGTGGTGATAAAACGAAATAAACTAATGGCAGGTAGTGTTCTTTCCTTATCTACTTCAGTTCCGAACGTCTTCAGCTGCTTCTAGGTCGAGCTCCCACGTCAACGTTCCGAGCACTTCATCAGCGCTCAACGCTAGGATATCATCTTCTCCAAGAACCAGCCCGGTTTCCTCAGCAACAAATGTTACACATCCGCGGATAAGAATCGAATGTCACGAAACAAAGCGACACCCTGGAAAACAAATGTGGCGAGGGGCCCCGTACAGACTGACGTATACTGGAGTCGGGTCGTGAGAAATGTCCACTGTTCAGTCATTCTATTTCACATTCCAAAGAAAAATTAAGTAACAGCGTTAACCTACGCAATGCGCCGTTTGAATACTGAATACAAGGTTCGCCGCGATGCTTATCTTTTCAGAAAGCCATTCATTATTGAAATCCGCAACACTTACGTCGACCTTTCGCACTGTGTATTTTCACCTGAGCCTTTCGTTATGCTCCAGGATGATACACCTCAGTTAGTAACGGCACAAACCGCCAGTGACCCCGGAAGATCATAGGCACCTTTAGAGACCAACTCCCCGTTACTCCAGCAATTCCCACAGAGTCCATACACATCTGTTCGAATAGTTTATTACATGAAAGATAGGTAAATCACAACTGACAAGTCATGAAGTGTAGTTTGAAGTCCGATGACACAGTGTTCACAGTTATACTTTCCATTACACACAAAAATGTAGTCAACAGAACATTAAATACAACTGAATATCATCTGTAATAGCGAAAAATGAAATATGAACTGTAAAAATTCAGAAAACAATTGCCCATTCATACTCTCACATTGCTCTACAAAAACGATGTGAAACCGTAATACCTTATGTACGCTTTATTGCATCGAAATAGATAACATTAAAAATATAGTAATATATTACTCCTATAAGAAGCATAAAATTGTTTAGTTTGGTAAAGCACTTATTTAAAATCCTTTGTTTGCGTTGAGCTTATTTCAAAATAATACAAAAAGACTACGACTTACAATGACACCAACACATTCATCAACTCCTGTATTCTTTTATCTTCCATGTACATCAGGAAGAGAGTGTATCACAAAGAAACATGACATCACGTATTGAAGGACACATTTGATACACAAAAATTGTACAATAATAAAATAATGGATATAAATTAGTTTATCTCGAGAATAATCAAAAAAAAATCTTTGGCGAACACAACATCACGGTAAGAGAACCTACGCGCTGGCCGAGACTGCCTGGGTGGCAGGATGACCGCACGGTTCCCATCCGCACGCGGGGCAGTGTCCGCCCACGCCCCGGCCCCATCGACGACCGACGGCGGGCGCGGGTCGTTCGGCGTTGGGGCGACGAACTCGGCCTGTCGAGCGCGGATCCGTCACGACGCCGGCGCGGCGCGGCCCGCCGTACCCCAGCGGACGATGGGCCGCCTCCGCCCTTGACCGACGCGGGTCAGAGCACTGCGGATCACCGCGCCGCAGCTTAGATACGCATCTCGCGCGGCGGACGGCCGCGTCACCGGTCACCGATCACCGCGACGCGAGCGCTCATCTCCTCTTCGGCTCGCGCTCACGGCCGCTCACCTCCTCGCCGCCGTCATTACTATTCAAATCCAACGCGACGACGAGGAAAAAAAAATAATAAAAATAAAACATGGGGATGGAGCAGTGGCGGTATAATCTGAACCTACTCCTTCAATGGTAAAGAATGTTCGACACCGGCCTATAAATAAATTAAGCGCTATTTATTTTCTACAGATTCCCAATTGAGAGCGTGAGGAGAAGGAGAGGGAAGGTAGGGACCCACCCTGCCCCCAATTAAAACCGAAATAAATGAAAGGTGAGGATAATATTTCTTGAGCGCTCTCTGCCAGTGTCGGGGCGGTCCACACCCTGATATTCGACACAGATATTTGTGCGGTGCTTGTTTCGGGAGCGCTTGCGGGCCGCTGGAGCTGCCCGTGGGGAAAAAAAGGCGAAGACGAAAAACGAGCAGGGGGCAGGGTAGGTTGGTGACGTTTTTCGTGCTGCAGGCGATCGACAAGGCTGTTCCGTGGGACGGTCTCGCGTGCTGGAGGCGTGACGGCAAAAGGCGGTGTCGACACAAAAAGCAGACATGTTTGTATTGGTGTTGCTCATTGCAATACCAAGTCACGGATCAGTTTTAAGGACAAGTAGGTGTCAAGTAAAAGTATCCTTAGGAGTACTCTAAAGTTTACAAGCACACCGGGTGGAGATTATCGTAGCGATCTAAGTGAGTGCAAGGAGCTTAAGTAAGCCGAAAGGAGCTGCATCTGCGAGAAATGTAGTTGAAGATCGTCAGTTGTTGAGACAAAGGAGAAGTAATTATAATGGAGGATGGCAATAAAGTGTTTAGAGCTCCCAGCGAATGCAACAGAAAGAAAGGCGAACTAAAAGAGACAGAAATAACCGTGATTCAGCAAGAGGAAATACATTTCAGAATCAATTAGTGCTACGCCACAGGCGCAATCAGAATGCCCCAGCTCAAGGCATCTAAGCTTTTCTGTTATATTCATCACCAAATTTCAATCGCATTAAAAGAGATCTGAGTATTTTATAAAGCTAATTGTTTCCTTTACAACTAAGAACAAAATAAATATATCTCTTTCAACTATTCAGAAGTATGGGACTTGGTCGATTATACGTATACATATTTTTCTATTATTTGACATTTTTATTTTATAGGAACTAGGTTAGTAATATGTACGTATTTTTCGTATTTATTTCATTACTTCGGGTAGGACAATATTTCGATGGTCACGCGACTTGAAACTGAATATACAAGACGGGTATCTGAAACATGACGAACATTTTACTAGATTAATAAAGGTCCATCTATACGAGAATGGGCGATTCTTGTATAGTACAACTGTGAAAGTAGACGTAAGGGGAAGGAAGTATCGCGAGTGATCCGTGGTTCCAAGCGGCCATAAAGCTGTTCCGGCATTGGCCAGGAAGAGATCAGATCCACCACCGGCCAGAACCGCCAACCTACGACCGAGGATCTATCGCCGGACACAAACTCACTCGCGACACGCTCTTCAAGCAAAACCCGCCTACAATGGAATTCGCCGCAATATAGAAATCATTGGTCCTCTGCATCACCGCGCCGCCGTGATGATAGAATACGCCAGTTCTTTTACATCTTATTTTTTAAGACGTCGGAGCTGCAGTCGGCGACGTGCGAGCAGCGCAGCGGCGGGCCGTTGGCGGAACCGGCCGGCGAATTCGACTTAACGGCCCGCTGCCCCCTGGGCGATGCCAGCCGTCGCCGTCGCCGCCGATACTCGTTGAGTTACGGTTACGGCCCGCGCGAGCGGCAGCAGAAGCCGCCAGCAGATGTCGTTGGGCGTATTCTATCTCTTCGACACTTCCAATATCACTCCATGCTCTGCTTGCTCGTGTCTCTTTCTTTTTTTCTTTTCTCTCTTTCTATTCATTTCGTTTTGCTATCTGGTCGAGAAAATGAAACACCACACACACGCAAAAGGCAGTTAAATCCCACACAAGAAATAATGTTCTCAGGATTCAGATTTAATTGTACACTTGTAACTGATGAAAAGAATGGGGGAATTTATGGGTGGACGTAAAACGAAAAACCATCTATGATCCCCTCCAAACACTGACCAAAAACATTAGTAATGTTCACCCTCAATAAATGTTTACGAACATCAAAAAACGGGGACTAATTTTAATATCTATCATAAATTCGAATCGTAAGAGGACTTATAACATTTTTAAAACAATACAGAACACGAAATGAATTATTGAATACGTGAGATTGAAATTATACCCAAGTTATGAAGTGCCATTTATGAATGCTGTGAACGCAGACAAAGAAAATGAATTCAAAGCCGCCCCTTTCCGTCTCAGGTCCTCGACTGGCTGCTAATTCACGGAGTCCGGCCCGTGCCGGCTTCGCCCTGGTGCGGCGCGCGGGCCCGGAGAGGTAGGTGTGCGTGAGATAATAAACAGTAACTTATTTTTAATTACAATTAGAAGCAACTCGTAAGCTCATAATAAAAATAAACACGCCCACTACTAAGGGCCGCTCGGCGCAAGAGAAGGCCATTAGCCTTAACTTTCGCCATTAATGTAGCAGTAATAATGAATTTACGGTCGAGGGCGGTCTTCGTGCTGGTAACTGAGCTCTTTGCGGCGCCACACGGGTAACACTCGTCCGGCAGCATTCTACGAGATGTACCAGAATTCGGCGAGCTGGGGAATGAAGTGGCGAATTATGCTATCTCTTAGACATGGAAAGCTGTATAGCCAATTCAATAATTTCACGTAACACACGACATTTCTCTGTTCGTTAAAACAAAATTATGTATTTCAATAAAACTGGTAGTTTTTACACGTCATGCTTGAAAAGAGACGAAGCCTATCTGAATTGACACGAATTGTTGTTTGTAGAAAAATAATAAATATAATGTAAGAAGTGAACACGAACATTCAAAAATATTGATTTCATTCTTCTGACGTTCAATGCAAGAAGTAATTACATTAAAGTAATAAAAACATTACACCTTCTTTACAAGTCTACCTTACTTACTTGTCTTTCATCCCAGAAATTAAAAGTAAAAGAACGCCAAATTTCTTATTTTTGTTCTGATGCATTATTCGACAAAGACGCATACAATGATCATAAGCGTAAAAGAATGTTCCTTATATTTTTCAAATGTGTTGTAATTTTAACAGAATAAGAACACAAAATGACGGTACCTACATTTAAAACTTAAAAGATATCCTCTAAAAAGAAGCTATTCTTCTCTTCTACGTGAACTCTACGACATATAATGGTTTAAAAACATATATATTAAAAGAGTATGCAAAGATGACAATAATTCGGGCATCCGTTTATACCTTTCGAGCCATCACAGTTACTGATAGCACCAATCATCACGCTTCGAGAGCAGCGGCATAACACTTTCAAAGTGAACGCCAAGTGAACACATATCACAAGGACGACAATGTGAACCCCTCACCCAAAATACCTATCTCCCATAATCACGAACGGATCCCACAGTCAATGTGTACTGCTCATGCAACCAAACATCTTTTCGATAAGATTTTCTCGTATTGTTTTACGGCAGATGGCGATTTCAACACATCTCCAATCATACAATGCTCCACTCATCTCACAATAATCAGTGGAAGTAGCAATTTATGTTACTGTTATGCTCATTGATATCCTGGAGAGCATTCTATGTTCAGAAGAATGTATCAATTCATTAATTTAACACAGAATTTTAACTGTTGAGGAGGACAGCTCTCCTCAAAACGGACATCAATTGTCTGCGACACACACTGACGAGCGTACACGTATCGGCGAATTTCAAACAATTATAAGACATAAGCTGTGACAATATTAAAGAGAAAATATTAAGCACGCTAAATACTAAGTTACACTGCATTTCATTACATTAATTTACAAAATATCTGATTTCTTTCTTAACCAACATATCCCGGAATTTCTATGAATACTTGAGCTACCAATCAAATATTTAAATCACATAAACAGTATTTCCATTTCATGAACCTTCATGGTGAATTTAATTATTGAATGACGATATGAATGACATTAAAAGAAAGAAAAAATGAGAAATAAATAAAGTACGAAAGGAATAAAGAAATCAAATATAATAAAAATATGAAACAATCCATTGCACTCTTTTCAAAATTCCTACCCCAATCCCCATAGCCCAGGACCCCCAGGAGCGAGTCTTGACTCGCGGGCGGAACCCAGCCGTCTCCGGCGGCGAAAACCCGTTCCCGGGACAGCAAGGCCCGCCCCCTCTTCCCCGCCTTGCCACCAGGTGCGGGAGCGCGCGGCGTGAGGCGATCGGCTTGAGCCGAACCGCGGGCGTCCACAAGAGAGCGGGGGAGAGGGGGAGGCGGGCGGCCTTATCGCGCGGCGCGCGTACAAGCGCGCGGAGATAAACTTACACTAAATGCTCGGTGTCAATGTAAAAAATACCCGCGACGCCGCCGCTGGAATCCGGCGGCACCTCCCCGCGCGCTCCCGCCGCCCGTCGCCGTTTCTCGGCTCAGGGGGGGGGGGGACAAGCGTCTTGGGGGCGGTCAATGGGCGACGGGATGAGCGGGACGGCCGGTGGGTAAAACGGCGAGCAGAAGGGTAAGCAAGCGGTAGAAAGAACGGTGGCATAAGCAAGCGGGTACACCGGTGTTGCTAGCTCCGAAGAAAAAAAAAATAGAATTCCTCTACGATGCAACGTAGCGGGAGGGCACGTGGGTAAGCAAGTTGCTGAGTGGGTAAATGGATGGCAGGGTAAGTTGGCGAAGAGATAAGTAGGAAGGTAAATGGCAAAGCGGGCAGATGCGTGGTAAGTAGTTGGCGTGTGAGTAAAACGTTAGGTCAGTGAATGTCCCGATAGGTATAGGACAGATGGGTGGATACGCGGACAGGCACATGGATAAAGGGACAGGCACGTGGGTAAACGGTCACGCGCCAGGGTAAGTGGACAAGCCAACAAGCAGATGGGTAAGCGGGCAAGCAGGTCGATAAACGGAAAGGCGAGTAGTTACCCCGGGGAGCGGAAACACGGACGAGCGACCGGGAGGGTGAGGGGCGGTCGCGAGAAAGCGGGGACATTTCGAGGTGCGGCTGCGCGAGCGTGGAGATGCGATAAAGGGGCCTAGGACTCGAAAACGAAGGCGTCGGCGGCGGAGGAAGAGGAGGAGGAGGAGAAAACGAACGAGCAGGGCGGAGGGGGCCCGTGAAATACGGCGGGTCCCGTAGCGACGTCGCCCTGTGAGATTTAAAGATCAATGGTCGTGGCAATTATACAGTAATAAACGGGATTAATAGACCTGACGCGATTGGAGATAGCGATATGTCTCATTAAAAGTGACAAGTCCCAAAACGACCCTGGAGTTAGTTATTTCGAGTAGTGTTATTTTGTTAAAATTCTGACCTCCGATGTACACACATAAACACGCACGCATGCCCACGCACCCAAAACATACACAACAGCGACAAACGACGATTTGGTATATATTTAAATTTTTATAGGGTCTTTAAAGAAGTTTTAATGCTAAACTGAAAATAGCCGGTATAATGAAGAGTACAAAGAAAAGAAAAAAAAAGAAAGGAAGAAAGGTATTCCCGCGTGGATGAAATGCTGTTTTAAGAAGTCGAGAGATTTTCAAACTGCTTACGAGGCCCACATTTCACTCCGTTTCATGGCCCGCCTGCCGCAGCGCCGCCGCCGGCCGTGGCGGACGCGGGCGACGGGAGCACGGGCGATGGAGAGGCGCGCGGCGGGGCGGGGCGGGAGCGGGGCGGCAAGGCAGGCCGACAGCCCCAATGGGAAGCGGACGGGCGGACGAACGCCGCAGCGGCGGGCGCCGTGCGGGCCCCAAGGCGGGGCGGGGAGGCAGGCGGCGTCGAGGATTAGCATTTTACCACAACGCGCGCCTACAGTATATCCTGATGGGCCTCAAAGCGCATTCGACAGAATTCGCGGGCGCGCGGGCGGGACAAGGCAGCGAGTGGACGGGCAGTACCAACTCGACGCGTATACGCAAACGGACCAAAGAAAATAGAGCCCCCGCGCGATGCAGTGCTGGCCGCCGACCTCTTGAGGGTTGCGACGAGAAGAGCGCCTGGGTTCTGCGGCGAGCAGTGATTTTGCGAAACATTCGTGGGAGGACACTGCAGTAAACTGACTTGCGAATACCCCCTGCATACAATAAAAACTCAATGAAACGGAACGTTTGAATTCAAAGTGGGGGTAAATTTCAACGCAAAGAGAAAAAAATATTTTGTAAAAGAATTTTAGAAATTAGTTAGATCTCATATATGTCTTTTCATTATTTCAAGAATTCGACATTTTTGGCAAATTATTACTGAGCTGCAGAAATAGTCGTAATTCTATAAATTAATTGAAACAAGAATTGACAAACATTAATTGAAACAACAAAATTGGATGTCATATTTTGCCGCTTGTGAGTTCACAGTGGGAAACTATTCTTGAAATATCCATTCATAAAAGTTCGCTGTCTCTGACCTCTGTGACGTCTGTAGAGTGTCCTTCAACTCTTAATTTTAAGAAAAAAAGTGCTATGCCCGAAACTAAAACCTTTTTGCTTGCTGTTCAAAATGTGAAGCTCCTGGACATCGAACGTTTCTGTTTTCTCCGATTCAAATATGATATTATGAGCTGAGTTAATTTAATTCAAAATTGTATCTATTAAAATACGGTTTTGGACTATTATCATTTTGAAGCAACTACTTATTTTAAATTAGTCGAAGACGACACAATAACACATGTATTGCTGTCTGACGCAACTATACAATTAGTTCCACCCACCGAGCGGTAACAAGAAGCACACATACACTAATTTAACAAATCATACGTATCATCTTGATCGTCTCCACTTTCCGAGCAGCAGAAGCAAGTGGAGGGCGGGTCGACGCGCTGATTGCACGCTCCGTGACGGCGGTCGGCGACAGACGGGACGACGTCGGGCCCCGAGGAGCTCGCGAATCGCGCCCAGCGCCCGAGGCGGCGGAAATGACTTGCGCACGTCCCAAGCGGCGCGGCGCGGCGCGGCAGGCAGGAGAGCGCACGTCCCTCGGGCACGACGCCTCCAGCAAGAGGCGGTCGCCTCCGCAAAGTACAATGAAGTGCAAGCGCAGTTGTAACGAGAAACGCAAAAATTTGTTTCCGTGCTACTCGACGGAATCAATTAGGTGCGTACGTAACCGCAAACACGACCTTAAGTGTAAGACGTAATCGTGAACGTTCACGAACTCCAACTTTACGAGTTTTATACCAGGTAAAAATACGCAGGTTTTTCAAGAAGGCTGGAGTCTGTACAAAGCAAGAGGTATAACAAACCCTTTTACAAATGGGACAGCGTTCTCTGTATGAATGGGTGAAAACCAGAAAGATATATGTGACATATTACAACTTCTGAGAAATCTGTTTATTTAAGTCAATTTCATTGCAAAGTCTTGCTGCTTTATCATCATCATTAGTACCACGGCATTTTAATTGTTCATTGAAACCACGAAAATACATTGCCACTGAAATATAGCATAAAATACACAATTTTTTCTACGAATTTATAAACTTATAGCTGTTCTGGTTTTCATTCGTTCATATGATGGGGTTTTCAAGGGAACAAATTTCTCTTCTTACCGATTTTGTACGTTACCAGTTATATTTCCTGCGATATTCAGAGGTACTTTAAGGTCAGTGGTAATTGGAGAAGAGAAAATTTTAATTTAAAGAAAGCGTTCTTTTCCAATTCATTCTAGAGTCCCAACAGGATTTGTGAAACATATTCGACGTTCATAAAATGAAAAAAATATTTGAATCATTACTATTATAAAATACTCACATGACATACTCTCAAAACATTTTATTTACAGAATAATAACCCTGATTCAGTTTCAATGAAAAAAGGAAGAAACTTCAAACAAGTTTCCGCTTCCCTGATCTGCACACACAGAGGCTGACCTCTTAACAGCCGTGGCTCGAGAGACAAGCGACCTTCCCTTCCCCGTACACCGCGGAGCGACGTACGGCGCGTGCGTCGCGGCCGCGGGCGAACGCCGCCATAATGAAACGCGCCCACGCACGTACGCATGGCCGCTCCTCGCCCGCGTAATGTCGGGGACCGGGAGGGATCTGGCACGATAATTAAACGCCGGGAAAGGAAACGAGAAACGCAATTGAAAAAAAAGACGCGGACGCCGCCTTTTTTTCTCTGCCGGCGCGGCGCCACCGCAGGGGCTGGCCGCCTCTCTCTCTTATTACTATTAAAAACATTTGACTCGCGACGCCGGGGGCGGGGGGCGGGCGAATTGAAATAGCGGCGTTTCTATTATGGGCGTGCGCCGCTTGGGAGGAGAGGCGTGGCGAGGCGAGGCGAGGGATGGGGGCGGGGGCAGGGACACGATCGCCGCGCATTACGCTATCAACGCAGCATTGTTTAGGCTGAGTTACTATTACCATAATTTCCGCGCCGCATAATGGCGGTGGCCGTCGTAGCTGCAGGATTAGCGGCAGACGAAAGGACGCGGCTTATTACGGCGGCCAGGAGGCAGCGGTGGAGGAGGTGGATGCGGCGATGGAGCTTGACAAATGTGAACACGTTGGCGGAGGTGGCGGTAGTGGCTGTGACGAAAGGGAGAATGGTGGAAACGGCAGCAGCGTTGTAAGCAGCGACTGCCGCGGAGGGGACATAGGGAGGAGACGTGGAAGAGGACGGGATCAGGGATCTAAAGCGTGGATCGCGGATGCGGACCGGAGACGAGGCTGGAATCCGGGTCGGGGTCAGGGACAGGGGCAGCGACAAGAACAGGGGCAGGGAATGGGGCTAGGGCTGAGGCAGGGACAGGGGCAGGGGCAGGGAGAGGAACTGGGAAGTGACACGGACAAGGCAAAGACGGCGACAGGACTTCGACGGGGACGGAGATGCGGATAGGGACGGGACCTTCCCAAGACGACGTCGGCAGTGGCAAAGGTTAAAGGCGGTCGCGGCGGTGACTGTAGAGGCCACTGTGCGGCGCCTGCCCTCCCGATCCAGCTGCGCCCACCGTCTTCCCCACCCACGCCTCCGACGCTTTCTACGGAAGCTCGTTCATCCGCCCGCACACCCGTATACATGCCCCTGACATCCGAGCGCAGTTTATGAACGCTGCTTGTTAAACTGTACAACTCCATCATCGGGAAAGGCTAATAATTCTAATAGCGAATACAGAGAGAAAAATGGATTCAAATGTACAAAGGTGAAAAAAAAGAAGAAGAAAAAACGAAAATATGGACGTAGAATTGTAAAGAAGGATGATAACAAGAAACGAATGAAGAATGAACAGTAAAATGGCAGAAGAAAAAAAGAAAATGAGGCGGCACAACGGGATTAATCAATAAGAAATAAAACTGAAAAATTAAATATTGAGTGTGTGAAGTGATATGAAGACAACGAATAACAAGAAAAAATACCTGAATGGTTAAGAAGGATGTGAGGTGTAATGCATGGAAGAAAAGAGAAGTTGGAGAAATTTATGGAAGGACGACACCATAAAAGAAATCAAAAAGTTTCCATTACCAAAACAACGAACTACAATTTTCTTTTAGAACGTCATTCTTTCTAATAAGAAAACAGAAGATCAGAAAGTAGAAGAAAAGCGGAAACATGCAATAACAAGTGAAAGATGACATTAGGATAGTAAAGAGACACACAGAAAAAGGAACTGGTAAAGGATATGTGAGAGGGAAAAAAAGTACAAATGAAAGAGAAAGATCGAGAAGAGAGAAAAATTAGAAGAGAAAGGATAGTTTTAGAAGCAAAGAGGAGCACGGACAGAGGAGGCCATAACGAGTCGCGACGGCAGGAAAAGGAACAGAAGAGGCACTTTGCGGCTGAGGCGGACGCGGGAGCGGAAGGGGCACGTGGGCGAGGCCGCCGCTCGGTGAAAATGCATTTGCATCTGAATAAAGCGCACGGACAGATTTAACACGGTCGCCGGGCAGCGCCTGGGCGCCCGGCGGACGCCGTCCGCCTTCGCCCTGCATCTCGCCCGCCTCCAGCCACCCCACTGCCACTCCCCGTCGCCCTCCATCACCCACGTCTCTCCCCGACGCCCTGTTGCACTAACCCCTGCCTACCCGCCGCTCCACCCCGCCCTAGGCCCCTCAGGCAAACGCGCCTTACGCCTCTTTCCCCTGCATGCTGCCCACCTCCCGCCTCCGCCTCGCCCTCGCGGCCGCCCGCGCTGATATACGGCGCGACGCAGCCACCCCGACGGATTATATTACTCCTCGTGCGCCTGCCAAGAGGACGCGCCGCTGGATGTATTCATTCGGGCGGGCGAGCGCGTGAATATATCGCCGCGTTGTTTGGAATCGACCCGGTGGCGTTTTCACGACTGATTTCTCGCACGCGGTCCTAACGGAGTGCTAGATGTGCATACACAAGATCCGGTGAATCAGTAGAGGTATATGTCAGTTAGTGGCATTGATCCTCACATACAAAGATACGCTTTGTTAACAACCCTGCTTCGCAGTTCTACGCTGACCACATTTCCTGGGTTCTCAACCTTTTCTTAATGACATTCTATTGGGATATGCAACAATCTCTGTTTCACTGAAATACTCAGGCATGACATAAGTTGTTGTATTGTTATTATTATATTATTATTATCACTATTATTATTATATTACAATTATTCTAATTAAGCATACTTGGAAAGGGGAATTCAGTAAAACTAGTTGTGATTTATAATTTTCAAGTAACAAGTCACTGAAAATCAAATACGAGCAAAAGGAGAATATCGAGAGAGCGAATGTTGCCTAAAGTAAAATAATATATACATCTTAGAGACTTCGTACTACATTAAAATAATCCAAAGATAAAACTATTTAAAACTTACAAATTTTAAAAGGAAAATGTAGATGATTTATTACATAATTCAAACCCCTTCGAAGTAACTTTCGCTCTTGACATAATTTTCGAAAATTTCAAAAATATCAAAATAGAATGAAACGGGAACTACAAGATAAAAAGGTAATTATTTTATCAATTAATTGCTCCCAAAATTAAATAGTTTACCTAGTCAAATTCCGCTTGGATTGTGAATGCAGTGAAACTGTGATAAAAGATAAACGTTTCGAAGAATACAAAAGCAGAATATAATAATATATTCCAAATTCATTAACGATTAAACCGGCAAAATAATAATTATGCACCGCATATGTTTCAGACAAAAAACGATCAATGTAAAGGCAAAAAATCGTCAGAAAAATCTCGAAGTCCCCTCTCCACTTCCCAAGTACAGCATTGGCCGGCGCGTCGCCTTCGCTCCGTCGGGCGGGTTGCGTTGCCGCAGGCGCTCCCGCGGCGTCCGCCCAGCAACGGCCGCGCCGGGCCGCGTCGGGCCGGGCCGGGCCGGGCCGGGCCATTGGCGCCGCGCGGGGCTCGCGTCTTATTATCCGGGCCCACAATGGGGGCGCGATGCGCGGCCCGCTCTTTGTCGGGGCGCAACGCGGCGTCTTTGTGCGGAGGTGGAGGCGCCGGTAGCAGCCGCTGCCTTTGTTGCCGCCGCCGCCGGCGCCGCCATTACGCGCGTATCAATGCGCGGGGCGCGGCAGTCGCCTCCGCCTCCACCGCCGCCGCCGCCGCCCTTGCCGTCAACGATGCCAGTCGTTAGCGCCGGGACGCTGCCGGCGGCGAGGTCCGAGGACCACGGGTAAGGACTGTTCTTTATTCAGAGAAAGATACAGCATTATGAGGTTGGGCTTGCCGCATGTCCGCAGGCATGTATTTGTGGTCCGTGGATCTCTCTTTCAAAAGAATGAGTGTGTGAGAGTATTGCAGTTAAAAAATGTATACCAGTTACTTTCGTTGTGTGACAGCAAATTCAAGTACGTTTAGAAATAAACTAATTCCATCAAACTCTGCGATAGTAATTGCCGATACCCTATGAACGCGTTAAAATCCAAAGGGCTCATTTTTATGTGTTCTGGTCGCCGCGACTTTCCATTGACGAATGCGCACAAGCGAGCTTAAGCTCTGCGCGGTAGAGTACATTTCCCTATAGAGTCACTTATTCCCTACAGAATATTATTACTGAAATGGTCGAAAAAGAACCTGTGCATGTGAACCGCGCCATTTTCTTGTGAATTTTGGAACATCACTATCACTTTGACTTTGAAATACGTCATTCCCAAAATCATCATTTGAAAGTACCGTGGGAAGATGTAAATTCCTCACGTTGCAAGCAGAGAAACGAAACACCACTGATAGTATCCAAAAGCAAAGGCGTAGCTGACTTTGGAGAAAAGTACTTCTTGTAATATCCTCCGTCTAAACACGGTTATTTGGCAACGAAAGCTATCTGTACGTATCCGCGGTAGTTCGGTTATTTTGCAGTAAAATATGCGGTCGAATAGTACCCAATTCATATTGAAACCTAACAGATTCTCCTTATGATTTTTATGCCTATGTTAATATAGAACGTGTGTAAATACGAGTAACTTAGACCATTTTGTAAACGCCCTTCGAAACCCGATCGGCGATCTTTCGACAGGCACTTGTGTTGACAAAATAACTAGGCATCATCAGAGTCACGAGCGGGCCGACGTCCTAACACGACCACCCACTTTCAGCATCTGCATATCGGACAACACAACCACAGAACGAGCTACCAAAACCACGTCGCCTTCCGGATGTAGATGAAGAGCAGTAAAACGCAACCGACGGCAACACAAGACGAACAACTTGTTGCTGCAGCGGCGTGCCGAAATAAGGAGAACTGAATTTCCTCCTCAAGGTCTTCCACACCAAAATTACAACCCGAGTGTGTTGCACAAGTGCTCATTTAAAATAATATACTGCTATTGGCTGCTTCGAAAGCAGTAAAACCCGAAACATGGCTCGTACAAAAAGACGTGCGCGCGCGCCCGACGCCGCCGCCGCGGACAAGAAGGAAATACTATTTTTCAAATCGAAGTTCGTTGTTCGCCCTCTTCCGTTTTGCATACAAAACATTTGGAGAAGCCGGAGGAAGGGAGGCTCAACCATTTTATTGTGACAAGCAGCTGTAAAATATTTTACGTAAGGTACGCACACTTGCACAATCACCGGAGAATGCCCATTGTTGTGGGCACCCCGCCTTCCCCTCGCCGCGCCCGCCTGCGGCGTATTTCTTCCAAGACACGCGCCCCCGCCGGCTGGCAAGCGCCGCCGCCCCCGCCCGCCCCGCTGCCGACGCACCCCCGCCGCGCACTACTGCTGCGAGCCATCTCGAGACGTGAGCTTCGCTCTCCTCCGTGCATCTCCGCTCAATCTTCGATTGAGTCGATTTTATCCGCTGCTCTCACACACTCTAATACATTATCAATGGTGTAGGCTTCTCACATCTCATTTACGTTAACATATTTCCGAGACTTTTTACGACAATTCATCGTTCTACATTTGATATCCTGGTGCTTGATCACCGTTGCCTTAATTCCTTTATCTTGGTACATCGTTTTGCATAGAACGAATTTGATATAACTACCTCGCAGATGTGTCGTATTTCTAACGCATTATTGGGTATTAGAGCTTTTAACACCTCACTGTGCCATCTCAGTGCGTAGAGGGAGTGGTCGTTAGTTTACATTTGCAAATAAGCAAACCCCAAAAAGAAAGCAAAGCTGATTCTTAAATACCATCATAAACAAAACAAAGAAATCATAAATACACAATACTATACTCGTGTTGGATATCATGTCTTATTAATAATGTCTTTTACTGTTGTGAACATGTAAAACGATTTCCAGCATTAATTTAATACCAAATTTCTAAGAATTTAGCCCCAGAGAATCGCATGTTCACCCCAATCCGGACAGGGCTTCGAGTGGCCAGCCGCGCAGAAGGCAATTTGCAAGTCGGATGCAGCGGGCGCAGGGAGCGGGCAAGGCGGCGACGCCCTCGCATCACCCCCGCCCCCACATCCATTGCGCGCGACAGCCGCCCGCAGAGCGCAGCACCAGTCGGCACTCTCCTTCTCCCACCCCCCTCCCCGCTCAACCACACCTGGGGCTTCTGCAGGCGAGAGGCCAAGTGTCAAGGTGGATTGACCATCCCTCCTCGAGGGCGAGGCAGAGCTCCCGGGGCGAGACGCGATTGGCCGCGTGATCGCGTGATGTTCGCTTGCGGGTAAGGGGGTCCACGCCTACCGCGGTGACGCAGCGGCGATGTCCAAGCACGCCGGTCAGCAGGTTCGAGTCCTTCGCAAGGCATGGGTATTTTCTTCGCATGGTTGTGGCGCTGTTGGCATCCTCATTCTACCACGTATTTTATCTGCGCATCGTTCCTTCCGTAACTTCCTCACTACTCCCTAACTTACTCACCCACCATCGCCATTCACTTTTTTTATTATCATCCTATCAACAATCTATCTTCCAATAAAAGATGATGCCAATCTATTATTGTAATCATCTGCCCGGGAAAGGGAAAAGCGTGAAGCGGTAAACATATCTTCGTCTACAGGCGAGTAGGGCACTATAACATCGTCATTGTCGCCATCATCAAAGACTCTACGCCGCTTCAGGTGCCATGGGCAGTTATGAGTCATTCGTGCTGCACACAAGGTGATGGGACACAAAGCCACATAGATTATATTTAAATTCTCTAGACGATATTTAAATTTTGTAGAATATGATTAAACGGTAATTTATTAATTACCAAAACAGAAGTTTCTAAGCGTTCGCGCTGTCACAAACTCACAAACTCTAATTTTCTATTTACCTTTGTATTTATGCAACCTGCCTAATGAATAAATAATGTGCATTTATTGCCCTGTGTAGGACTTATGAAACTATATTTTCAAAGGAAATATTATTTGCAAAAAAAAATATTAACGTTGGGACATTTTACAAATTCTATCTCTAAACGGCAGTTTTCACTTTCGAAAATACCTCAAAAGACAAAGGGAACGAAGACTGAAAATTTGCAAGGCCGTATGCCGAAAATAATGCGCGTCGAGGTGGCCAACAAATCAGAGTGTGCGACCCCCGCAGCGAAGAAGACGCAGTCAATACCCGGCCTGGAGCCATCGGGCGTGCGCCGGCGAGGATGACGGCCCCGGCGCCCCGACCAGCTTCGCCTGGCCATATACTGCCGCGGGACACCCCGCAAACAGCATATTCGAGAAGTTAGCAGCAACCATAAACCTTCAATCCGGACTCTTTAGAGGTACACGACGGAGGAAGAAACGGTCCGCGCATTACGTGTTGTACAAACAACGAGCTACCAGTCGGCGCGCCTCTCTCCTCGTGGTCCTCTCTGCGACGTGTTTCGCATATATCACGACCACAAAGCGTTTTATATCTGGAGGAGCTTGGGCTTCTTAACGACGGCTGTAAAAATTCCAGAACGATCTTTAACGGCCTACCCAACATTTCCGAAATTTGCATTTTCAACGAGACGGTAAGGTCAACATTTTACGAGCCACGGCGGATACTTCGGTGATCGGGTTCGCAAAACAAAACGCTCGAAGTGCGAACGTTGTGAGATTTCTTTCATTGGCGAGATATATGATAGGGGAGCTTCCATTTTAGAAATGTTTACTCCATGAGCGGTAACATTTGTTTTGCAAAAGAGCGACTCTAAATTAATGATTTTACATAAATGAAATGGAACCCACAAAAAAAAGGGAGGGGAGGGCTTTTGTTATAAAATACGGTGGATTTTACTTTTAAAATTCTTACTGAGGCACTACTACTAAAACAACTTTTCAAAGCCTTGCCGGGTTCTTAAACAATCTTTCATTAATGGAACATTATCAATACATTTTGAAACGTTACATTCTTGGAGAAGGATGATTCGTAAGTGTAAGAACACAAAAGGAATAATGCATTGAAATCCACAAATAAAAGCATTCAGGATAATATTCAACTTCATAAATGCCGGAAATGTTCTAATTGGACACGAAATACGATATCAGAACTCGCACTCATATCTACTCCACGACTTCAACGCGACATCGTGTGCAAATGCAAAGGAGCTACACACGATCGCAGCCGGAAAATCAAAAAAGAAACGGGCCCTGCACGGGAGTACGGGACCACCCACGACACAAGACGAAACACACCCGCGCCTCCACGTCCCGCTCACGAACGCCTTCCGCCTCCTC
>BOPP01000037.1:6872273-6932471 GCA_017312745.1 Gryllus bimaculatus
CCCCACCAACCAGGAAAAAGGGAAAAGAGAAAAAAAATTTAAATAATTTTAAACGCAAATACCAATAAACCCTAAATGGGTTGGTTTTCCAAATACAATTCAGAAAATCAAAATACAATCTAATTAAAATGAATAAATAAATCGACCGTTCTCTTCATCTCTTTCAATTCAATCCAATCTTTTAAATGATTTCAAGCGCTCAAGGTTTTTGGTTGCAGTATAGATTGTTAATGGAAATCGTACATTTTAGAATAACAGATCCAATGAAAAATAAAATTTCGCACAATACAAAAAAGTCCTTTTGTCGCAATAACTATTATTGTAAACAACGGCTTACCGAATAACGTGAGTTTAGTTTTTTAATGTTATGCAAATTATGGATAACGCATTATCTATTCCTTTAAATGTGTTGTGGTTGTTTCAGGTTTTTTGCTTAGGGTCTATTTCAGTTATTACACTTCCCATGAACTGAGTTGTGGGTTCCAGGTCAGGCAGTTAAATTTTTTCAATGTACAGAAAATATCTTTAAAATTTCAACGAAAACGTAACAAGCTCACTTCATATTCGGAATTTCTGCACCACATCAACATTAGATTTTTTGTTTATTTGCCCATATCTTAATGAACCGACGTTGAATAGGCAATTTCATGTCTTGAACTACTAGCATTCTGAGGATAATTTATTTCTCGAAACGATTATATCAATACATTTTTTCAATATATTTTATGTGATCCCTAACATAAGTTTTCCATCAAATCCAAGGGCAAATCGCTGGATTTAAAGAATGATCATGTACTGGATACGCAATTCGCCTCATAAGCTACCTGTCATAAACTACTGTAAATATAAAGAAGCCTACTCCCGGCTCGTATTAGATAAAGACATTCGGCAGGATGCGTGATAGAATTGGTTTGAATCTAGTGCGTGCACAGGGGCCCTGAGAATTCCATCATCGAACTCGCTCACGCACAAACTGGATACAAGTGATGGAAAACGCATTATCATACGCACTAAGAGACCTGTCCCACCCAGATCGCGGAACGCCGCTTCGCAACTTCGTTGGCCGCGATTGGCTCGAACCGCGCCGGCATCAAGATACCCGCCCCTCGGGAGCACAATTGCCATCGGGGCGTCGCGTCGCGTCGCGTTGCGGGCAGCTGCGGGCAACGACCCGCCACAACGCCAGCGACAAAGCCAATCGCCCGGAGGGAAAGTCGCTTCTGAACGTCGACCTCGAACCCGCGATCACCCCCATGGTGCTGCTAGAACCTGCAGACCGTGCGAGTGGTGTAAGTACACAATTGTGGTGGCGTGGCGTGCGGCTGAAGCGGCTTTGCGGCGGCCAGACGCGTAAGCGTTGGTGCGCGGCGGCAGCGGCTGCGGTGGCGCGGTGGCGCCCGGTGGGGTGCGGAGGCGGCGGGTGGGGTGGGCGGTGGCAGTGGGTCGGCGGTGGGGAAGGCGGCAGCGCGGGGCGGCGGTAGGGAGAAAGGCGGCGGTGGCGGCGGTGGCGAGGCGGCGGTGGCGGCAGGGGCGGCGCAGGCGGTGGTGGCGGTGGTGGCGGAGGTGGCGGCGGTGGCGGCGGTGGCGGCGGTGGCGGCGGTGGCGGCGGTGGTGGCGGCCTGGGGCGCCGGAGGCGGCGTGCGGCGTTGGCAGGTGCGGCCGGTGGGTGGCGGCGGCAGGCGGTGGCGGTGGCGGTGGCGGTGGCGCTGTCGGTGGCGATGGCGGTGGCCGGTGGCGATGGCGGGTGGGGCGACGGAGGTGGCGGTGTCAGGTGGCAAGTCCGCAACAGCTTGCCATAGGCGAAGGGCGCAAACGCGAACGACCTGGCCGCGATTGCGCGTTATTTTGCCTCCGTTGCACTTTCCGCTGAACAAAAGCAACAGACGCTGTAGTAGTTAACGCTGCACCGCGATCGAATAACGTCATTTGTTCGTTGAATGCTTTTTTTCTGCTTTGTTCAGTCAAAAAGCTCGAGAAAGAAATATTTCTCAGCTACCACGCCAAACATATTGGATGAGTAGGAAAATTCGATCAATATTTACTAATAATAACGAAGAATAAAGTGGAGGAATAATAACTTCAAAAAGAAAAACGGAAATTCAAACAAAATAATTTCCCCAAAATTAGTCAATACAAATTAATATTATCGAAATCTTCTCCTGGGAAGCTGGATAGAATAAAGCTAATTGCACGCCCATGCAGTGAACTCTTATGTGAACTTTAATTGCGAAAAACAACAATTGCTTCATATTCAGAAGCAGCGATACGAAGTAACAAATATGGTATACTTCAACATTCAGAGTGGACAAATGTTTATCAAATAATATTGTTAGTAATAAGAGAATAAACACTGAATGAGGTAGTATCCCGTGATATATTTTTACAACATTTTTGGAAATTACCTCATAAATTCAGTCATTTCATGGTGAATGACACTGGGGTATCGAGATAAAAGAGCAATAAGGTGGGAACCAATAACACAAAAACGCATCCTTAGTAGTTCTACAAACCAAAAAAATTAAAAGCATACTGTTAAATTAGTTACTATTCTATATCCTTTGAGATGTGGGCGTAACGTCGATAATACCAACATTCATAAAAGCGACGGGACGTTCGACTGTAAGGAACGAAAGGTGAGCCAAAAGAACAGATTTTCCGCAACACCATCACCGGGCATCAAGCCGCCTAATTGTGACGTAGTGAAATAAGAAATAAATTTCAATAACAAAATCAAAATAATATATTCAAAGATTATGTACAAGTTACACAATGAATTGCTAATGATTAAATCACTCCGGCAACCTTTTCCTTTCGGAACACTGCTTTACCGCAGAAAAAATACAAGCACGCGTGATGCGCGCGTCGACCTTCTGTTCCCGTGGACAATTACCGTCCACATGCTGAACGGCCAAAAAAGTTAAACCGCGGTGCGTGGCGGACCGTGGTGCCTACAGCAACGTGAAAGGATTTGGTCTGGCCCCTTTACTCTTCCGGAACATCCTCGCCCTCACTCCCTACCACGCCTCCCTTTGTAAACCATACAACGTTACAAGCTACCCCCCGAATGCAAAAACTGAAATGAGAAAAACAGCGGGCCGCAGATGGCGCGCGGTTTAAAATAGTTTGAGGCTGACACACCCCACCACTGTTTTCCATCAGATGACACTCGCATCTGGCGCGGAGGCCTCGCAGGGCCAGCCTTTGGGTTTTTTAGCGCCCACAGCCAGAATTTTCTCAGGTTGGCTGTCTGCCTTCCGGTTTGAGGCACGCTAGCTTAGCTCCTCGGAAGTTTTACAGGCCCAACGGGTTATTTTTTGTGTCTTGGCGGCTTCTACATTTGACGTCAACCGCCAGGCCGCAAAACTCCGGATGTTCAGGCTTAACCCCTTCCTCCCCCGCAGCGTACTTTCACCAACCTAACGGTTCTGGCCCTCGTGTTAACGACGCCACACTATGATGAAGACATTCGCTCGCTCGGGGCCGCGCCGCCCAAGAGCACAATGTCAAGATCCCTCGCAGTCACTCACCTTTGCTCTCGTAGGCCGTTCAAGTGCGCATATACGGTATGCGCGCAGGTGCAGCCGCACCACGGCGACGCCAAATGACAGGTTGACGCCACGGGGTGTTGAAGTGCATGACGCGCGGGACTAACGTGAAGTCACGTCTTCTTTCAAGCGTCGTTCACGCGCTACTACAGCTCATGAGTCGCACATCCGAAGCAGTCTAATTTCTGGAAATATTTGTTTGAAATACAGTGTCTCCATGCAACTGTTACCAATCTAATTCCAACGAGAGTTTATCAATTTCGGAACGAATTCCGCGGATCAACCTACACCGTCCGCAACAATTCGGCGAAGTAAAGCCACTTTGGAGGTGTATGTAAAAGCTCTGAGGATTGTGGGCAGAATCAATAAACATTTCAATTTTGTAGAAGATATCAAATAACCTCGTTATGTACATATGAATGTTCTAAATTTGTAATGGTGTAAAATAGCAAATAACAAAAGCTTTGCCCCTTATTTTACTGAAATTCAATATAAAAATGCTTTCACAGCTCATGTTACAATATATTCAACCTCCAATAAGCGATTTTCCACACACACATTGCAATAAACTATTAAATGTGTTTTTTAAATAAAGGATTCAATGTATGAAAGCACTTTTACATTGAAACAAATACGCACATTACTTTGTTCTCAATAACAATTATTGCAGACATCTTAAGCAGAATAAACGTACTATCTCTGTATGTTTTCTTTATCGCGTGCATTTGATTTCCTGTTATTATGAAGACGCTTTGGTTTTGTACATCGTCATTGCAATTTCAACGACTAGTCGAATTCCGTATCTGAAATAATTTTAATACATTGCGAATATTATTCAGTAGGTATATTTTCACCAATGATAAAATTTTCATAGAGTAATTGCAACATTTGTACAAATGGAAGAAAGGAAACACTGGAGAGTCCAATAAGTAACACGGTGGTTGAACATGCAGAAGAATAGTCTCAACTGGAGGTTAAGAGGATTGCTAAAGAGGGGCCTGATGAGACAAAGACTTCAAACGGAAATGCATGCATACTTAAGCACTACAATCAACAAACGCTCGACGCTTGCTCAGCATTCGCCCGCGACGCCGCGTCCAGAAACGAACTTTTAATTATGAATGCTTCGTGTCGCTGTCATTTGCGACAGGTCCATTTATTACATTTATTAATTACGCTGCGCGGCCAAGTATTGATCAGTACGCTCTGGCATCTTCTGATTCGCGCAACAACAAATCAATCCGGTCCGTTGTCAAGCGGAGAGACAGATATCGCGATGAGAAGGAGAATATCTGTTCCCTTTGCTTTCTTTCAAACTCATTAAGAATCGTTGAATTGGGAAGGCGCAGTTGCGTATGTGAACACAGAAAAGCGGACAATATCTTTCAGAACATTTTTACATTGAAAGAAATACGCACATTACTTTGTTCTTAATAACAATTATTGCAGACATCATAAGCAGAATAAACGTACAATCTCTGTATGTTTATTCTGGCTCATGAAAGCCGCTTTTGATGGTTAACCAACATATTCTGTTTGTATGATAGTCTGTCACATGTTTAAAACCCATTGAATGCGCTATTCATATTTTTACGTCAATATCGTTTACATTAATAAAAATGATCACCAATAGTGTTAAAATGGCAGAACTTTCAAAGAAATATATCCTTGCAGTTTTTTCAATTATTAATATTATCCCTGTTTCGCTTTAACACACAACAAAGGTTCAGAATGTCGCAAACATTTTTTTAGATTTCAGGACTATTATTCAATCACAGATTTATGCCCAATGTAACAATTTATTAGTTTAGCTCAACAAACCTCCCATTATTATAATTATAGTTCTACATTTTCTCCCTCATTAGGCCTTCGAGTGTACAAGTTGACCAGTTCTCTCAAAATGTGTGCTTATCCCAGCAATAAATTATTTATAGGAGAAACGAAGATAAGAATCCCCAAAAGAAAAAAAAATATGTCGAAAATATGATGTAATATTATTTTTTCTTTTCTAAAGACTAGAAACAATATTTTAAAAAAACAAGATTTGCCTTCGCGTTCAGGTTCACAAAAAAGAAGCTAAAACACAACAAACAGAGATGAGAAACTACGATAAGGAAGGAGGGGGATTGTAATTTAAAATCCACATTTCTTCCAACTGAATGTGACAACATCCGAAAGATGTAGTCAATAAAGAACAAGGTGTTGCTCGAAGCCCACTTATAACACGGTCCGTAGAATAGGTCCACATTTCTTTGATGTCTGGAACTAAAACCAAGATATTCAGAGCTTTAATTAGATGTGAGCAGAGCTGAATCAATGAGTCCAGTTGGGTGGCATCAGAACATTACGGGAAGGTAGAATATGAAGTGCAATTCCATACAAAAACATTGTTTCACTCACTTGTTATATGTACAAGAGCGTTCAATTTGCATGAGAGACAATATCAACTGAACATGCAGACAAACCCTTCAAACTACTTGCAATATGTCCATCACAAGGTACGTTAAGTAAAATGATGATAAATCATATAGTTTGAAACAAAAATTAACTAACGACTCTCTCGCGGCTTAAGCCTGTACATTCACAATGTATCTTGTAAAAGAAAAACGAAAACATATTCGCAGCACTAAGGCACATGAAATCTTCAATCCTTCATCTAACCATCTATCATTCACTGTCTCCATTCACGTCTCTAGAGATACATCACGAACAGTGCTGTTAGATAATACATTGCAAGAGTCGCTCTTAGTTTTTACCATTCAACAATTACTGCTTATCATGAGCTCTTAATGATCCTCTGCTAAACAACCTGTTACGACAAGTTCTACCAAAAACACTGCATGTGGAGCAAGACACTGAGACTCCCGCACTTCAATCCACAAAACAGTGGTGAATGCGTGTGGTACCGGTTCTTCTTCAAGAAGGTACACCTCACATACGCAGGAAGAGAAAGAGAGCGAGGGAGGAGAGAAAGGAAAGGAGAGACTGGAGAGAGAAAAGAGAGAGAGAGAGAGGCCGCACACATGCGAGCGTCACCCACCCTCTGATCACCAAGAGCGCATCACTCCGCGCGGACATTTTTCGGGGCAAAGACAAATACACACATAGAATCAGCGCCCTCTCCTTGGAGCGGGTAACAGTGCTATACTGGAAGGGGGGGGGGCATTCGTCAGTGCCGCAGCGGTGGACGACCACGGAAGGGAAACCGCCCAGACAGATCCCCTTCTGACACCGGCCGGCGTGCAAATATCGCTCCCGGCCCGAGTCACTTCCCCGCCCCCGAGTGCGCCGTCACATGTTTCGTGCGGCCGCCCGAAACTGCGTCTAGATCTGGCTGGCGCCACGCTTGCACACGTCTGAATTTTTTCGTTATATATTTTTATTTGAAATTAATTTCTTCAGATTAGGCAACTTTGCGTTTGGATCTCGATCGAGATGACCGCTCCTCAGCTTAATCGGGCACAAACACACGCTCGTCACCACCCACCGCTCAGGTGGCTAGTGTTGAGTAAAAGTTGTTATTGTAGAATTATGAATTACTCAAATCATTTCACCTCTTTTTATGTTGCTTCGACACAAAAATTCCGCATTGTCACTAAAAACCCGTCGCCACGCTCTTAATGTTACTGCGAATAAAGGAGTAATTACTTTCACGTTTCGTTACCTAAATGAAGCTACAAAATACGAACACTCCATTTAGGAAATAACGGGTCGAAATGATAAAAACTCCAAGATAAAATTAAAATAGGAGTATAAGTCACGAGGCATCGGAATGAACATTTTCTAATATGGCATATCTTTGGTGTATCTTCAGAAAATTCAGGCTTTAATATTTTTTTTAATTTAAATTAATACCAAGAACAATATTATTAATTAACAATATTTTAAAATGATGTTCAATATTTACCTTCGTTCTCATCGACGGAGAAGCTAATATGTTCTAATAGAAACCAGATAAAACAAACTGAAAAAAAAATCTTATGATATAATGCTGAAAAATGTATGATACAAAAGTTCTTCCTGTAATCCAATATGAAAATAGACTTCACACAAACCGGCAGTAATGAATTTCCAAAACCAATTTCAAGAACATCAAATTTGTGTTTTCATAGTGACTACAATGATATTAAAACGACACATTTCGAAACAATTTCATTTTTTACCTATTCTCCAAACATTTTGTTGGTAAAATTACTCATGGTTGATTTTCTCTCTATTTTAGATTTAAAAACAATTATTTCGCCATACATTTATCTCAGTGCAGTATGCGTTAATCATTTCATCTACAGAAGGTATACAAAATATCCGGGACAAGGGTTATACGTATAATCCCGTGAAGGGTAAAAGAGAAAGTAAAGGAAAAACTTTAGAATGGAATAATCGCTATAAGTATTCCTCTTCAAATATGAACAATAAATAGAAGGTGAACCGTTTGACGTCCTGACTCTTGCCGAACCTCTAACGTTTATAGCTCGAGTAAACGCTGTACATGACGAGATTATGTCGGCGTTCTCTCGTGAAATTATACATTCTCCAAAGGGAAGGCAAATAGCACACGGGTCAAGATAAATGCGAGATCACATCCATCGGACGTTTATCCGAGAAATTGTCTTGTCCCGGGGCAGAAGCCCCATTTTCACTCATTTGAAGGTGCTCCCATGACATTCTGTGAAATACCAGAGTTCGGAGAAACTATGACAGTGATGTTCACTTGGTATTTTCAAGCAACATCTCTTCTTGCCTAGATAATCGTAGGAAATTTCCCCTCCGGGAAAACTCCCCAAACAAAGTTCAAGTTGGTGTAAAAAATTACAACTTGAGTGTTTAAGCATTATGCCATTTACCTGAAAAACCATGTCACATGAGATATCTTTATAGTAGAAAGTAGTACCATTACCATGCGATTCCCGGGTATTTATTCGACTCAATAGGAAATATTAAAAAGAAAAATGAATTAACTATAACTGCAGTGTAACATTGCCTTGCGCCACACTTTGTCTGCTCCTTCCCATCGTCACCTCCTTGCTCTGCCTCACCTGACACAGCCCCAACCGCCGACCAGCTCCGCCTGCTCGCTACGATCACTCTAGCTACCACCATCGTTGCTGTGGGCAGTTGTAAAAAAGTGCACTATTGCACACTCCCGTCACACTTCCAATTTTAACTAGTAACTACTCTAAGTTCCTGTGGGAATTAATTAAAAGTATCTAGAAGGAAACAATAATAAAGTTGTTAAGAACAACAATAACAATAAAGTGGTAAAGAAATAGTGAATGAGAGAGACAAAAGAGAAGATCCCAAGAAAACACGAAAACCGCAAATTCGTTTGGCTGAGGACAGAATATTCCTACGGAGCTGGGATATTACCTACGGCACTCAGAGGTAGTAAGTGTTTTGAACGCCACTACGGATCACACCATCCCTCGCGGAAAAAGAAATATGTCGATAGAGACACTCACCTCAAATATAACAATGTACGTTGAAATCACTACAAATTACACATAAAGCGAGCGAGATTGAAAACCTCGTTGCGCATACGTGGTAAGGGAGCTGTTTGCTCCAAATGGCATGCTCCCTCTCGCACACATACATACACATAACACACATAAAGACCTGTCGACCTAATCAAACACACCCGAGACCCAACAAAGCGTGCTCAAGGAAGCAAATGAAAGCGAGACGGCGGCGTGAATTTCACCGCCACCGCAGCCACCTGACATTTACGTCCATCGTGTTCCGCATCAAGCACGTTCCGTCCTCCCTCGATCGCGCTCCCGAAATCGCCACTTGAAGGAAGCAGCAGCGGTCGCTCCTGCTGCAACAGCTTTCTCCGCGACGCGGTCGGGACGCGCGCAACCCTGCACTTAAGGGAAACGCAACGCCGAATCCGAATCGCGCAAATTGTGAAAGGCGCCGAGCGGAATCGGAGGGCGCGAGAACGGCTTTCGAAGATGATTCTCATTGATATCGAATAGTTGCGGAGTAGTAGAAAGCCAACTCTCGCCACTTCGCGTAGCGGGAATTCCAAGACAACTAGGCGCTAAGCTACGAGGAATAGCTCCGTAGATAATGTGTATACTTACTCCGTAGAATGCGTGAAAATGCACATAATTTACTGTTCACATATGTTACTCATACAACCGTATTTCATATATGGTATGGAAATGATTATAAGTATGAAATTTCGTCATACATTTGTGGTTTGTAAGTATTACAAAACAACCTAATGATGCAAGAGGTAATTGCGTACCAACTGAGCAATTCCTTACATGCACGTAGGTGATAGAGTTGGGAGAAAATGCGTAGACTCCTGTGGGAAAAGATATAGAATGAGAAATAAGATGAACAAAAAACAGAAAAGTTCCGAAAAAAATCTGCCAAGAACTCGAGATCGAGACTGATACATATGACGCAAAGATGTAAGGAGACGCATGAAATCCACAGAGATGAATAAGCGTAGAAATTCATAGTCTGCAGACGCAAATACGTGAATATCATAGATCCATAAAATTAGAGAATATCAAATGAAATACATAATAAGAGAATAATTTGAATAAATCTGTCTCGCTCACGTTTGGTCTATCACAATTTGTTTATGAAATTTGAAAGAAGGAAAACACTGATCATTTCTCCATGGGTCACTGTACAATGCAATTATGTCAGTCTTACTCTCGTAGCATTTTCCTCGCGCCAGACAGCCATCACTCGCAACCTCGTATTATGGCTATCTCACCTCTCGTTTGCCTCGTTTCCTTCCACTTCTCGCCAGGGCGGAATGACCAATGAACTACAATGCGAGGGCGTTCCATCCATCACGTGTGTACGGGGATGCGACCATCGCCGCTCGCTCAATATTCACTTTCTCTCCGCAGCCGCCGTCAATCTCGTATCCTACGCACTCGAGACTCCCGTTAACCGCGTGCTGCTGACATACTAACGACACAATTCGCGCACCGTTCTTCCCCTTTGGCACACGCCTCACGTCCTTCCGCCTTCTCGGCTCCGGGATTCGGAACGACGTGCCATCCGCCGAGAGGCACTCGCTGCACGCGATTACCAAGCACCGCACGGCGGCTTCATTTCCATTGCACAGCGCAAGCTACTCGCGGTCCACAAGATTTGATGAGGTGAAGGAAAAACGAAACTCATAATGAAATGGTATTGTATTGAAAACACTGCAGGCGATTCCGCATCACAATGAAGCTGAGATATTGTCCCGCCTGAGACGGTACCCCGCTGGTGGGAAATAACTGGATGGGAAAAATCAGGCAAGCTGGCGTGTAGGTCGGCGCCGAATCTCGTCATCCAGCTGAAGAGGATCAACGCGACCTCCGGCGATAACACTTACGAAACTAAGACCTCATCAGTTTGCGCACTCGGAATAACTAATCAATTAATCAGTCAAAAAACCCATCGCAATAGTGTTATAATTGCACAAGGTAGTATAAGTCAGCAATATTTAAGAAAGCAAAACAGAAATGGAACTGATACATGCTGATGAAATTATATCGTTCGGCATTCATGTTAGGCAGGCTGTCTCATAAAAGTATTTAACTCAGACATTTGTGAGAAAACGGATAAGTAGAAAATTTACGTTCGTTCTGGTAATAAACTTCAAAATAAGTATTTTTATTAAAACTCAAAAAGTCGAAGTATTTAACTTGCGGTAGAAATCTCTTTATACAAAACGACAATGTCATTAGGATCACGATATATTATAGATTAGTTTTGAACAAATGTAAAGAGAATAATAAATGAATTGCTACAACGTAAATGTCCAACGCGGATTAATTAACATGTCCGATACTCAAGTTTTGCAACTTGAAATACGAAGCAATTAACGCCTATGTAGGGGAACAGATGGGAAAAACGAACAATAATGTTTGTGAGAGGTTATGACACCTAAAAAAACAAACAACAACAACAACAACAAACTCAACAAGGGAAATTAATATTGTAACGCAAGACTGCAAAACCGTATGTCTCATTTGTAATAGATATCTTTTGCGGTTGTTATTGAGTACGTTCTTCTGATTGCATCACGCATTGCCTGAAACTATCGCAACATTTTCCCCCTAACCTGAACGTTTATTCCAAATACCACGCAAGGTGGCCAGTATTCGAATCCCAGTGCCCAGAGGTGGAGAGGAGGCCGAAGGGCTGTTCCGGGTCGTTCCACCTCGGCCAGCAGAGCAAATCGACTGATGAGTTACCGATCATCCCACGAGGGGCGGGGCGGGGCGTGGCGAGGCGGGGGGGCGGGCGTGGGCGTGCCGGGTAGCAGGGCTGGGAGAAGGTGCGGGGATGCGCGTGGCGGCGGTGGTGGGCGTGGTGGGAGAGAGGCAGGGCGGGCGGGGGCGTGGCTGTGGCGGGAGAAGTGCGGGAGGCGCGTGGCGGGGGCGGGGCGGAGCAGGGCTAAGAGAAGATGCGGGAGGGGCGTGGCGGAGAGGCCTGACGGCGGGCGCCGGAGCGGAAGCGCAGGGCTGCGAGAAGGTATATCGGGGGCGGGGGCGGAGCCGGGCCGACTTCCGGGGCCCTCGTTTCGGGGCGCGCTCGCGACCCCGGGCGGAGGAGCTTCGCTTATCGGCAGCAATTACCGCAACACCGCCGCCGCCCGCCCTCCTGCGCGCGGCTCTACTGCTTATGAGATACGTGACAGACTTGTTAGCACGCCATATGGCAGCCGCCTCACCGATGGGGGAAAAGAAGGAGAGGTCGCACTAGGATATCAGAGGAAATGGAACCGAAGGGGTGGGAGAAGTGAAAGAGGGCAGGAGAATAGATAGACCAGAGAAATGCAGTTTGTGTGAGAACGAAGACAGAGAGGAGTATGAATGTGGCAGAGAGGGTATAAAGCTGACAAAGGTGTAAAACGATAAGAGCATTGTGTGACTGCATAAAAGTAATCTTAAGTAACGAAGAGGATTGCAAATTTTCCATAAATATACGAGTAGAGCAGTGAAGGAATTAATCTGTAAATAAATCTAGCCCAAACTATCCATTACATCTACTTAGTTTCAAAATGCGCCAAATAACATTTATATTAATTAATTTGCGTTCTCAGTGATTATCACCTTCTGTAATGGATCTATTGCAGCTTATCATTGACTAGTAATGAAGAAAATGCACACACAACCGAGAGATGCACAGCTTTCCATACATTTTGTTAAACAAAATCGAAATAAATGTCCTATTTTCAATAGTCCAGATAATTACGAAAACATAGACGAGAACGACCGCACAACAAACTCGAAACGCGAAGCGGACAAATTGAAATCAGAAGGAGGATGCGAGAGTATGGGGAGAAGTCGAGATCGGCGGGTAAGTAAGAGCCGAGAAACATACGGTGAACGGGAATGGAAAGCGCAATCATTTTTTATGATTTTGCAGATCCTGCGAAACGACCACTAGCTAGTAAGTGGTATCAGGGAATCTTCTTGTCCCTAGCAGAGAGTAGCTTCTCAATCGGCTGCCGTTGGGGCAGACACCAGACGGGCACTGGCCACCGCTCGGCATTCGGCACACGCACATCGAGTAGCCTCCTCACTCCAGAAGTAAATGGGCTCTAGAAAGAAAATGACGCAGCCCAATTCAGGGAGAAGCAATACGGAGAGATGACAATATGTGTGTTTGTCTGCGATTGTGAGCCTGTGAGCGCGCTGAAATTTGAATGCTGTACGCGGGGAAACAAACATTTGGGGGGAATATTATGAAAAACAAAAACAGAACGTATTTCGTTATGATAACCAAAAGAGGAAAATGGAGATTAAATTCAAAAACATGGACAGAAAGAAAGAAATACATAAAACCTAAAGAAATCAGATTTGATGGTGTAATTTCAATAAATGGATGAACGGTTGAAAAGAAATATCATTAAGATAGTTTAGCGGCATGAAAAGTTTGGAATTGTTGATTCACACACATTGAATAAGTTATTTGACGTTGTGGATGTGATTTAGATAATACTTCTATAAAAAACCAAAGAAAGTATTGCTAGGCAGTCATACGTAGGGTTGTGAAGTTTGACGTTTGCTTCGGCTTTGAATTCTCCCCTCCGATGGCTCTCCCCAGCTGTCTCTCGTGCGCGTATCGAGTGTCGGAATTTGCCCCGAGAGAAGGCGGGGGCGTAAAAAAGTCGATTGTCCTGACACTACACATTGCCTTTCATTTAAAGAAACAATCATGTAGTTTTGTTTGGTAAAAAGCTCAAACAAATTTCAACGCGAAAACCCTTGGTATTTTCAATATAAAGAATCCCTGATCATCATTTTCCGATTGCGTATTTCTCTTCTTTTGAAAAATCTTATTAGTGGTGTGCGGGATTTAACATTAATTTGGAGATCTGTGAGGCCCGAACGGATAATAATGATGACGATGATGATGATTAAAGGTGCAAAAACCCCGGCCGCCGAGCGTATACGAAGGAAGGGGCTAACGCCTTTACATTCTCTCCCTTGACAAACGGCCATGGTGGTTTTCCTTCCTCTCGATGAGTGGTAGAGGTGAGCACGACGAACAAACGATTACGACGAGATGCTGGTTCAGTTATGATACGTATTTGTATGAGAAGCGCACAAAATCATATGATAAAAAAACACGCACGCCTTCCACAGGATCGCCCCCATAGCCCGGGCTCCTCGTACGTGGTCGCAGCTCGAAGCTCTGAGCCATCCAGGCCGACCTGCCGTTCCAGGAGCGGAGAGAAATCCCCGACCCAAGCGTAATCCTTACCGCGGATGCTCTAGCAGGTTGCCCGCCACTTTGCAGCCTAACCGCCAGAGCGCCGGAAGGAAAGTGCAGGCGGCACTCGGCACCGCGCCTTATCAGCGGAAAAGTAACGTCGAGCGCCACTCAGATATCGACGAGGGGTCGAATTTCGCAGTCAGCACACGGCGTTCTTGCTGAAGCCAATCACGACCGCTTCAACTCTCAAGATATCGACGAGAACGGCTTACGCCACAAGTTCGCCTTTCCACTAGACGTGATGAATTGCTATTGATATCCTATAAAGATCTGTACATGCGCCGGGCATTAATCACAGCCTTGGAGATGAGGCAATAGGAAAAATGTTGAAGAGTCTGCACAACAGTTGACAAGATATATGGGAACGACTTTGCTTCGAGAATCGATCAATTCTAAACAGGATCATTTTATTTCTGTGCAACGCTATTTATCGTTTACTTCACTTACTATCGCTATATCGCTCTGAACGTCTTCCAATGCCAGCGGTACACCTATCGCTACAGCAATTCTCACGCTTTTCGTACTCTTTTATTTTTTAGACATCAACAATTGTAATAATAATAATAGTAATAATAATAATAATAATAATAATAATAATAATAATAATGAAACATATGATTATGTCAGAGTGTTTAAAAAATAAACGAGAAGTAGTGAAACTGGAAAATTGATAATGACGATACCGATTATCAATACAGAATGAGGTAAAAACTACATAGTGCGGCAGAAAATACATATTAACTCCAAAATCTTGTTAGAGAAGGACGAAGTACTGCAGTTGATTCCTAGCGAGAGACAAAAAAAAGAGTACAAAAAATTACAAAAGCAAAATGGAGCTCCTGCGCTGATGGCTTCAAGACAAATGCAGGACAATAATTACTATGACAATGTCACTTGGCTATAAAACGCGATAAATTAGTGTAAAATTGTACCACGCCCCAATACTAAGAGAAGAGAACCAACAACGAATCAGAAAATCAAATAGTAACACTGCCAACGCAAAAATAATTGTAAACTGAAATATGATATTTAATTTTTATAAAAAACAAATTCCCTTTCTGGAATTCACTGTGATGCATATCGCAATGATCAAATACATAATAAATTTAATAATCAATTATTAAATTTACCTCATAGCTCTTAACCATTCAAAATATATTAAAAGCAAAAACAACAAACTGCGTTTTGTTTCGAAGTCCATGACGGGATGCAATAGAGTAATTCTGATTGTACTTAACCGGTTCAAACTAAGCAAACAAACCGGCACGCCATTCTAAAAAAAATCCCATTAATGTTGAAGGCGATAAAGGCAAACACAATAACTATTACTTCACACTATTGCAGAAGTATTCGTGCATAACTGCAGGCAGCCCCGCTGCGCATCCGCGAACAAAAGGAAAGGGAGAGTCGTTGACGGAGCGGCGGCCACGAAGTGCTGCGAAACGAGCGCGGCGCCGGCCGACCCGTTACAATACTCGCGGGGACACAAATCGCCTCCGACGACAGGCGAGCAGGAGGCGGGAGATCCACCCTTCCACATACGGAGGATTCTCGACTCGACAGTTACCAGTAGAATGTTAACAGGAAAATGATTTTAAAAAAGCGGTAAGTAAGCAATCGTCAGCCTTTATTTGGGGGCTCATGACAATCACGATGTACCACACGCACACAATGGGCCGCTCTTCGTTACATGCACTTACAGCACATGAAGAATAGTTAAAGGACAACGCAGAATTATAAGGATTGAGTTAACGATTTAAAAAAATGTAAACTGGACACTTAATATGATAACGAAGAACACAAGTTATATGTTACAAGAACTATTGAAGAAGGTGAGAAGAGCAGGAAGAATTTTTTTGGAAACGGAAAGAGAGATTGGGAAAGGAGAGAAATATTCGCAACGTAAAGTATTGGGTACTGCATTGGGAAATGTTTTAATATGCGTCATGAAAATTAGAAGAAGCAGAACATTGTTACTACACAAGTAACTTGGGGGGCGTCTAATGGATACTTATGGTGATTTTGAAAGACGCAAAATTGTTTTGCGTTACCTTAATCCCAAACTAATTAATTATTTAATGATTATACTGTAATGTGACATACAATGGAGCACAAAAAGTGTCTCAACTCTTCATGACAATTTCAAAAAATGTAGCAAATAAACACGTGTACCACAAGTTGAGTTTACTTATTTACTGCTACTTTAAATTTACTTATTTATTGTTCACTTATTTTATAGCTCAAGTGCCACTAACTAAAACTGTTATTTAATACCTGAGTTGGTTTTGTTGGTTCGCCTCTTTTGTTTCATGACCGAACGTGACTAACTCTACCTGAAAAGCGTATAAAAATACCTATTCCACTCAGAAGTTTGAATGACGGTCTTCACTACCGTCGCTCACCTTGATGTCGCCACATGTTCGGCATCGTTGACAATTAATGGTACTAGAGCAACATTGCATACATTACGTATGCAATAGTGTGGCATTATTGGAACGCGGCATAACCGGAATTGCTCTTCTCCCCGCCCACGAATTCGCCAACTATTTGAAGATACGATCGGGAGAAGAGAAGGCGCAGAATTTGGAAGCGCGCGCTTTGACTGCGCCTCGCGATTCAAGCCACGCCCCCGGGGTATTTTTCTTCACGGTACATCTAGCGGGCTCTGCGTCAGCGGTTGCTTACTTCGCGAGCTGCACAGTTGCTGAGGCACCGTGGATCACCTGCGTGACGCCGCCGCTGAATCACCAGCGAACGTCGTGCCTCCTCCACTCCGTGTCCACCGACGCCGGCGTGGGCACACGGGCCGAGCACCTGCGGGGGAGAGGGCACGCGCTACCCCGTTATGTCGTGACCCGACCATCACACTTAAAAACCTCCTGCGAAGATGTCGGGTTGACTCGACATTTAATTCGTTCGCCGAATATAAAATGTCTATGATCGTATGGGGAATGACGTGGCTGTAGAGCGACTCTCAAATTCAAATAGACATGAATCATTCCACTGAATATAAAACCATGGATGGTTCAGTGGAATGATACATGACTATTTGAATTTGAGAGTCCGCTATATACATATATCGTTTAACAACATTTCCCGAACCGCCTATATATAGTGCATATAAAATTAATCAAACGCCAATAAATATAAATTTACTATTTTTAATGATATAATGTTTCTTTACTAAATAATTTACAATTAATTAATTTAATTATTTTAATTAAATTAATTAATTTACAAATAATTAAGTGACGTTAAATATTTGATATCAAAATAAAAAAACAACCTACACAATGGCATACAATAATCAGGAACTACTTTGTCAAAAATTTTTGAAACACCATGTAGCCTAATATTCAAAGGGGGTCAGGGTCTCATGACCATTTGTACGATTCTACCTCTGGATAAAACTGACGAGCACATGCCGCACATGATGTAATTTACAACTTTCTAAAGCAATTTAGACACATTATCGTACCGAGAACGTCACAATCTCATTAATACTACTGAAATAAAGAAACGTGAATATGATTGCATGTATTTTACCTACCGAGAAAACTAAGATAATAAACTGTCATAACTTTCATTAATTCAATGTAAATGATTATATTATTTGAAAATAAACAATAAAACGGCAAGTCTTATGATCTTTTTTGCAAACATCAAATTACTTGCAAGTAAAAAAGTTCTCTTAGTGTGAAATTACAGTTCACAGACACAGGCAGAGTAAAATCATCTCAGTCTTAAATGTTTTTTTTTTTTTTGGACCGGATAGCAGGGGGATGAGGCAAGCGATACGGCATTCGCCTCCCCTGCTAGAGTGGTCGCCGCGTGGTCACTCCCACGCTCTGACCTTCCCCGCGTCCGTCGGAAGCGGCGGGGGCGTGAGTCACCGGCGTCGTGCGCACGCGCGGCGGCCGCGCACCTGCCGTCGTGAAGGGGCGGCGCGCGCGCCGATGCTCCGTTAGGTCGTGGCGCGCGCCCCGGCGCTGCCTCTGCCCCGGTGCAGACCGACCTCCTCTCCTGCCGCAATGCACTCCGCGTCGCTCGACCACGCACCACCTCGCCCTTGCACATACGTCCCCGCTCTACATGCCCTTGCCCCATCCTCGGCCCGAATCGTCATGGTCTATGCCACCTCGCCCGTTATGCCCAGTCCTATCACATCCTACCCTGTTCCGATCGTCCAATACCGACGTGTGTCGCCTCACCTCTCCTCGTCACACGTGGTAGTTACCAGCTCCGCCTCAGCTCGTCTCGTATCGTCTTGTCATGTGGCCTCCTGCCGCGTCTCGTCTCTACCCACATCTCCCTGCCTCATCTCCTCCTTCACTGCCGCGCCTCGCCCCGCTTCTCCCCAAATCGTCTCGTCACGTCTCCTTCCTCGCCTTTCCCCTTTTTGCCTTACCTGGCGCCGCCAGCCAAGCCTTGCCCCGTCTCGTCCGGTCTTCTCTCTTCTGGTTTGGTTTCGTCTCGCTACGTCTCCTCCTGCCCCACCTCGCCTCCACCCACATCTCCCCGCCGGGCCCTAGTCTTGCCCGCATCACCCCGCTTCCCCCCCCGCCTCGCCTCGTCCCACGTTTTCATCTACCTCACCTCTACCTTTCCTGCCCTACCTTGTTCCGCCTACCCCACCTCGCCCCGACAGCTCCACCTCCCTATATCTCCGCCTCACCTCCCCCTTGTCTCGCTTCTTCTCGCGACGTCTGCTTCTTCCTCGCTTCTCTTCTTCTTGCCCTACCTCGCCCCGCCTGCCACGCCTGGCTCCGCCTCGTCTGGTCTGGTCTCATCTGCTTTGGTTTCGTTGCGTCTCGTCACGTCTCCTCTTGCCCCACCCCATACTGCTTTATCTCCCTCCCACCCCATGGCTCTGGACCAGTCAGCCCCGCTCGCCGGATGGCCGCCAGAGGCGCAGGTGTGCACCTCTGGGAATTTCGGAGGCGGTCACGGGACGACGCGCTCGCATTAAAGCTACATCGCGCGTGCGTCGCCTGCTCTTCGGCGAACGGAATTTTTTTTCTTACGATATATTGAAAAGCACAGAGCACGTACGTGATACGACGTGAGAATGGGCAGACAGAGTGTGAGAGTTTCTTCTCATGACTTCGATGTTCTTTGTAAGATTGAAGAGCGAAGTTGGCAAAAATGGGGTTCATTGGGTTCCGATATGCGAAAGTTTATTTCACGGAAAAAACAAATGCCCAAGAAAAGCCTTACCCTGAGTTACATATTTGGCCATTTGAAGAATTTGATATTATAATCTCATGTGTCCATTAATCGTTATAATTCGGTTAGCTCGTCGTGGACGCGAGTCGGAAAATGAATTTGAGAATGCAAATATCGATATTTGAAATCCAGAAAATATATAGAACACAAAACAGATATATTGGAATGTAAAATCAATTAAACATCTCGAATTCAATAGAATGATACAGGCGAAAAATAAGGTCATTTTACACACCCACAAAACGTATCTTAATACTTTTATCACCCAATAATTCATGTATACTGCAAATCAACATATCTCTTTATCATAGGTCTGAATTAATCCGACATGAATGGGAAGACTTAATCTGAATTTTAAAAAAACTCAAGATACAACCCCTAGTTGCACAATACACATAGATACTAACAAAGGTCAATTCACCACAAAATCAAATACATCGGATAAGGAAATCAAACTCCAGAACGCGTGAAATGTTACTAGAGATTCGATCACACTGGAGTCATAAATATGTAATCTAAAGACAGAGAAACGACTAGAAAGGAAAAACGAAGAATTCACATGAAAGGTCTCTTACGACAGTGTACACACCTGGCGAACTTCAATGGCCATTCATCGCTTTGCAAGGAAAAAGTTTGCAAAGATAGCAATGAGACCAGACGAAGCTGCACAAGTTTTAGTATCCAAATACGGCATGTTACAAAAACAAAAACACATTTCCCACTTTTTCTCCCATACTCTTGCGTTTAACCGCATCTCTTTAATTTTACGCCCTTGCATTATTCAAGCATTATAAATTTGTTGGATATACAGGCAATTTGTCTGCACTTTCAAGCTTTTGAAATACATGTAAATCAATATGCAGCATGATTTTTCATTTTATTTAACTTGATTTTTAACTATTAACTTGCAAGTTACTATACTTGTTGGTGGTTTTAAGAGATATTTTGAATGATCTACTTAACCTACTCATCTTAAATAACGACGCTTCCGCTTCTTTATTTCGTCGCCTTTCACCGTACGCCAACTCGTCGTTTGTTTATTAAAAAAATACATTTATAAGACATGAATGTGTTCCTAAACGTGTTCTAAAAATCTCAAGCTCAAAGAACGATTTACATCACGTTCAACATTGAGGTACAATAATGCAGATGGGTTCATTTTGTGTTGTTCTCGTCAGGCGTATATTCAAAAAGACTGATGAGAGGAATGAGTTGTTGTTGTGGTGTGTTTTATGAATTACATGTTCAATTTTATTTTAAAACATATTGCACATACCTACAAACAATTCCTATTACCGCATACTGTTATCTAAAAGACGCAGACGCGAATACCAACACTTACAGCTATTCGGCTTACTAAATAGCATGAGGGCTAAATGCTCACATTTAAAATATGAGGTCTTTCGCTGACGTTTTTTGCACAGCGGCGCGCTCGGCCTCAAAGATAGAGCGAGCGAGAGAGCCTTTGACAGCGGGCGCATCGCCATTTCGCCATTGCGGCCGCAGCCACGGACACCTGCGCGCCCCATTGCGTCGTCCACCCGTCCACCCATGACTCGCACTTCCGCCCATCCGTCCCGAGGCGACAGATCCCTAATCCCTGCGTCACACGCGTGCCTGACGTGTTCATCACGCACCCAATCACTTGTCGTCACGTTTTGATGTCTCCCGCTGAATGCATAAGAGAGCAGGCGTGCGGCGCGGCGCGGCGCGGCGCCGAACGGTGTCGTGTGCGCTGCCGGCGCCGGTGACACAGACGAAGAGCGCTCCTCTGCATAAAGGCCCGCTGCTGCGCAGCTCCTGTCTCCACGAGCGGTGCCGTGTCGGGCCGGTGGACACCGCTTGTCGGCGCCGGCGCCTCCGGTGGCACAGTTTCCCAACCGGCTGAGGTGGCTCGCGGCATCTATTCATGTGACGGCAGTGCATATATGACCGGGAGGTCCTTTGGTTCAAGTCCAGACAGGGGGCAGGATTTTCGACACTAGCTTGGGCGAACTCAATTCGAAATGCTTCGATCCCCAGTTTTCAGAGAATTCTCCAACCAACACTAGGCAGCAATTCTCTACCAAATAGGCCACGGATCACGCGCGATCATTCCTTCCCCTTTTTGTCATATCCTTATCACACTTACACTTACATGTACTACATGACTACGCATGTCGGGAGATCCATGGGGAACTAAGATCTTGACGAGACTGGGGCGGTGCTCCGCTGGTGGGAAGCGGCTTGTTGGGGAAATCCCGCAACGCGGCATGTAGGTTGGCGCCGGATGACGTCATCCTGCCTGGAAGTGACAGCCACCTCCCGCAATAAAAATAACTTACGAGACTAATGACCTTCGATTTTGACTCGTCCGGAAACACCAATCATCAATAGGTGCACCCACGTTGCAGGTCTACACCACTCTGCTAAGACTGACCCCTATAAGACGACGCACCCGCTCTCTAGTCCGAAACACGCGGGTTGTGGGCTGATGGGGGAATTGGGGATGAGCTTCTGATAACTTCTGGCTGAAGGAGGTCAAACAAAGAAGTGCACATTCAATTTTCAATTTCCTGTACATCATACACAGAAAGAAAAAGAAATGTCTTATATTCTCAATAACATATTATATTGAATGTAAGTTTTCTTACATTCAATATAATATTTTAATGAAATCTTAATGCGTCTTTCTGAACTACATTAAGCCCGCCCCTCCCCAAACTCAATGCTCCTTGGAATATTACGACTCGAGAAGAAAACAACGAATAATTAGAGAAACTCTTATTTAAAATAGTTTCTCAAAATGTGTAATTTAGTATTAAAAACAATTAGGGTACACTCCAATACGTTTAGAAACCACGTTGAAGATTTCTTGTTATTCAGGGTACAGACATAATATTAAATTAGTAAGTACTTACAGGCTACAGCTTCTACATGCACCATGAGGCGAATCCGACGTAAAAAACAAATGTCACTGCTGTCTAGTGTCGATATAAAGGTTCTTAATATGTTAGTACGGAACATCAAGTTTTACTAAAAACACATTAAGCATATTAAAATCGCATACCACTAACAAAAACCAACTACTAGGCAGGCTATTTCAGCTACTACACTATGTCCAGAATTCAGAGCTCCCCAGTGCTTTCCATTCCGCAGGCCACGCTATCACTTGAAGCCAGGCGGCGCGGCGCAAACGCACCCGCCGCTTCGTGATGGATGCAACCCCGGAAAACTTGGCAGCGGGAGCGAATTCATTTAGCTGCGTATGTATCAACGCCGTATTTACTCGTATATTACGACTCTTAACGACGCTCATTTAAACATCTACCCGGAGGAAGAGTTCGTGTAAATTAGTCCTAACTGCGCGTAATAGCTTCGCAGACAACGCAGTCGTAAATTTCATTATAAATGTTCGTGTGTCCGGGCAGTTTCGACGGCGCGCCGGGCGATTTAAGGACCTGCCGCGAAACTGCAGCGACATTTATGTATGCCCACGGAAGGCGGCGACGCCAAACGTCATAAAACTCGAGCTTCTGTCCTTCTTTGGACATTCCCCGGCGCCTCTCTCGGGACCCGGCGCACCGAGTTCACGCGGTTTCTCCATAGCGGAGGTTTCACTGAGAAATGTCGGTTTGCAAACACGCTGAATGTATTTCATGATTTCGAGTTAAATTACATTAATTATACCTGTTGCATGACTCAATAAATTGAAAAATATTAAGATCAATTTTCTATAATGAGGTATTATAGAAAGATTCAAAAACATGCGCATGACATTCATGTTTAAGCGCTTCCGAGTGACAAGGTGAAATAGACTGAACATACGCGTCATAAAATACAATTTAATGCCATAGATTAACGTAATAAACTGTTAAAATTAATTAATTTTGAAATGGTATTTCCGGAACCTTGTTGCATGTCTTTAAGGTGTATCACTCATTTTTAAATCTCTTTCGAGATGGTAATATAAGCACAAATAAACTTTCATCCAATGTCTGACGGTTAACATTGCATCGTGAATTTATAATTCTCAATAACAAGAACATGATGAAGAGACAACAGAAAAAAATAGTCTTCAATGGAACATACTTTAACGCTGAATCTAGAAGCCATCCCTCGGGATAGAGCAAACATGAGCACGAGTCCGGGATCTCTAAGCGTGTTTTCAGAAGCAACGGCAAGTATTACATATTGATTTTCTGCATCACCAAAAACACACACATTATTTTATTTTGTATTATAAAGATTAACCATTTTGCAAGTACACATAGATATCTTTTTTAAAAAATCATTAACATATTCTACAGCGAAATAACGGTAAACGTAAACCAGTCAGTTCAGAAAACGATACCATTAATTGGAAATTAACAGAAAATATCCGTGATTGAATAAATCATTTCTTCCGTCACGAAAACATCTACATTCTGCCTCAGAAGGTCTGAAGCCAACAGGTTTCATCCCAGCTGCCTTGGACACGCTAGGGTCCACACTCCACTGACACACAAAGTTCGAAACTCAAATGACAACGCTGCACAAGACGGAGGACGTGGGGGTGAGGGAAGAGTTCTTAGTGAGAAGCAGGGCACGGACCGGCGGCGGCGGCGGCGGCGACGCCACCAAAGCGACAAAGGGCGGGGGCGAGGGCTAGGGCCGGGGCGAGGGCATGGGCGAGCCCGGAGCGGCCGAAGAATGAGCTTTGCATTCGCCCTTCATCTGCATAACACGAACCCATTAGGTGGCCGCTTTCAAAGGGCGGCGCGGACGCGGGCGCGGCCGGGCCACACTGGCGGAGGGCAAAGCCCCAGGGAGGCCGGACGGACACAATGGATGGAACTGCCCCAGATAGTGGAATGAAACGAAAATGGGCGGCAGCTGTTACAATCAGTGCAGTTTTCAACTAATGTCGAAAACCATCGATAAAAACACAAACCACTAAATAATTATGATCAATACTACTGATTAATTGTAAGACTGACTAGTAATTGTAAGTAAAAAAGCAGTATATTCGATATTGTATAATATACTTAAGCGTTGGAAATGTCTCAAATCAACTGGAAAATGTGATCGTTTATTCGTTCGTTCGTTCGTTTGTTTGTTTGTTTGTTTTTTTGACAACAGGAAAGTCATTTTAAAATTTACTTTCTAGAACTAAACTTGGAACTGGAACTTGATTTCACTAGGTGGATGTAAATTATATTAATTTTTATTCATAATTGTAATAACTTGTGATTGTGTAATAAATTGTGATTAAGTACGTGAAAAAAAAATCAACAAATATGACTCACCATCCGAGAGTTTTGTACTGTATAACACGTCATATATTTTGGAAGAGCAGAGAGGCTTTGGAAGGTTGGCCAGGTGTGTTTTCCAATTTATTCATTATCCTACAAATTAGATTGTAGAAACGAATTAATTTCTGATTCAGTAGATGGTTCATATCAACAACGTTACTTTGTTGTGGCCTTTTGAGCGTAATCTCGAAGAAGTATATAGACACGATGACTTTTTTAATCTTCCAGATTACATGGAGTCTTCTAAGACCTTTTCTGCTTATTCTCCCTAACCTGTCACTAAAATTACACAGTGTAGCCCCTTCAATTAAAAAGAAAAGCATATACTTTGTCCCTCACAACCCTTTTCGGGTTGTGGTGCGCACCTGTTTATTTCATCCCCAGAATCCTTGACCGCCGACCGCTCCCTTGACCCCTTCTAACTGTCCCAACACGAGGCAATTGAAACGGTTACGTCTGTTGAAAAGAGTCTCGTGTGGAGGCAAGCGCTTTGTCATTTCTCCGCAAGCCACGTGCCCAATGCGTGCGGCAGTTGGACGCAGCACGCAGCGCTAGGGGCGGCAGAAGGCGTGCGTGTGGATCGAAAGGTTGCGCCAGGGGCTACAAAGTTTGGGCGGCCAAGATTTATTACGTATATCGTAAGGTCAAATCGTAACAACGACAATATAAATAATAATAATAATAATAATAATAATAATAATAATAATAATGTCTTTATTAATGGCGAGGCTCAGGCCATAGAGCCTGCTCTTCCGCCTAACCACTGAATTTACATACATTTAGAGTAGTAACATTTTAAGAGGGGAGGACAAGCTGTACATTTACGTCTGGGAGAACAAATCTAGGGACCATCCCGGAATACATCTTAAGCGATAATAGAGGAAAGTAAAAATAAACAGCACTGTAAATTTATTAAGAGATGTGAAAGGGAGAGAAGTGATAGTCATCGCGTCAACGAAGAAGTTTCACCGCAATCAAAAAATAGTGCGTGGGCCAATAGAAGAAAAAAGAATAATGATGATAATTATGCGAGGCCGCATGTTCCGCATCGGTATTTTCGAGACAACTTAGTCCCCGACACGGGTCTAAGGAATCTAGAGATTCCAATAGTTGGAGTAAAGAGTGCATTCCTTCATGCCGCCAACTCCCCTATCCAGTTGTCGGAAGAGTTCGAACTCTGCGGTATTGTGTGTATTGGGAACTACCAATCTATTCTAAACCAATATTAGTAATCTTGAAATTATTCTTGAATAATGATTTCAAATTGTATTATTTCTCTTCAACAACTGAACGCTGCCAAGCGGGGCTATGGAATGAAAGAATAATTTACGGCGGCGGTTGCGCTACCCTATCGAGTATCTCCACAGGGATCATTCGAGCGAGCGCGCCTCGTGGGCGTCCGTTGCAGCCCCTGGATGTGATTCTCACTTTCTCCGCCAGATGACGGTCGCGTTAATCACCGCCTTCAGCCTGGACTGAACTCACAGACTTGGGTTTTGGAAGCCAGAAAGTCCTCCCCGAAACTCATGGGTGAGGGAGAGGCGCTAATTGTTATTTGCCATCTAACGGCCTAGTAACTTTGTATTGAGTAAGTTTGAGAGATACGATTAAACTAAATTATTGGCATTTCAGTCATTCATTCGGATAAGCATTCACAAACTGCAACAACTTTCATTAATACATCGTTAATAAACAATAAATGTGACTAACACAGCAGACCATAATTCTGTAATATATCGAATCGTTAGCTATCCACTCAGATTACGACAGCAACACAAAACTGCCGATCAACGTGTACACTGACCGAGAAACAAGAGAACCTATTTCCCACTGCATCTACCTGGCAATTCAAGTACTACCAACTAGCAATACCGAGCAATCCCGCCTCACAAGCTGCTCCCGTCCGCCCCTTCCATAAAAAGGTTTGGAGCCCCCTGCGCCGTGAGGGCGGGGCGAGGCGGTGCGTTGCGTTGCGGTGGCGGCGCGCGCCGGCCGGCGGGCGCGCCACCTGTTGCGTTTACTGCTGCGGCCGCGGCGTCGGTGGCGGGGGCGGGGGCGGGGGCCGGGTCGCATAATTACCGCGTACGCACCCTGCGCGCCACCCGCCCGCCCGCAGACACCGCCGCGCCGGCCGCTCGCCACACCGGACGCGAGAGACCCCAACAAACCACCGCCAGTGTTGCACGTGTCCTCTGGGTACACTTCCCGAGAATGGAGACACGCAAAAAGCTTCATTAAATCGTTTTTCCGGTTGCAAAAAAGATTCTTGAATATGAATTAAATATTCAAATATTTCCCCCCCAAATTGTAGACAAGTTTGCATTTAACTCCAAGCGTTTAGTTTCTCATTCATTCGGAGCTACATACCACTACTAGTTAGAAGTGAATTAATGAATAATGATGTGGTTGCTATTATGGAATACTGGTGGTTTGAACATTGCCTTCCTGGAGACAATCCAAAGGTGAAGCGGCGATTCCATAGACGGGATACGAACACCCTACCTTTCGTTCTGCGTAGTGCGTATGTCATCACAATCATCTGGGACACAAACCAGCATTAATGTCTATATCACACAAATAATTGTGATTCTGCTTTTTTTGTAAATATTCAAATTAACCAATTTTAGTAAGACACATTCTGTGATTAATTGATTCGGAAATGAAGTGTTATTAAAGAAAAAATACAGTCCATTCCCTAAAACTAATAATAATCGAGAAATGTCAAGTCACTAGATCACAATAAATTGCATTTAATTACAAATAATCAAGGAAGCGTAAAATAAACGTTCGAAAAGTATTACTTTCACAAAACCATTAATGTTGCGTCAATACACGATAGTAGGAAACTACCAAGTTACAAAGCCTTTAAGAACATTTCCTAAACTTTATTCACACAATTGCCGACTAGTATGTACATTAGTTAAGTTTCTTCACACCAAAGTTATGAGTTGTTCTATCCCGTTCTTTCAAATTCTTAGTCGTCTTTTGACGAGGATTATCATGCACGATGCAATCGAATATCAAACAATACGATGAATACGAATATGAATAAACCATTCTATTCAAGCACCTCGAAGCGAAGCCATCAGGACAAATGAAAAAACAAAACGTGATCGATAAAACGAATGCCCTAACGGTCACGCTTCTGCTCCCTTAATATATAGCCATCTCCAACGCGACAATTTCCTTCTGAATAATCCCACCTTCCAGCTAACAGAGCGTCGATGAAAAATGATTAAACGACTCGGAAGAGCACAAATCAATGTAATTATTCCACGGATGCTACCATAAACAGAAGCCGATGAATATTTCACCACTTTGGGCAGCACGCGTGGAAAACGTATTTTGATTATCAATCAAGCCCTCCAAACCATACAAAATTAAAGGTGTGAAAAGGCCTCCACACATGGAAGGCGCTCTCGCTCGAGACAGGACCGTATTTAAATGAATTCCGAGGCAGCTGGAGCCAGCGTTCCTTTGTAGTGCTGGCGATCACGCAGCGGCCGAAACGTAGTCATCAGAGACACGCAGAACGCGGACCGGCCGCTGACACCTGCAGTTAGCGCCGAAATTGGAGCACGTGATGAGGTTCTTACAAACATTTCATTACGGCGTCGCTACGAAAAGGCAAACGCCCGGTAGACATCCCGCCAGGGAACCTCTACTTACCCAACAGCAGAAACCAACTTCTAATGACGAAAGTAAACAATTCCGCCGGATGAGGAGAAGTGAAGAAGAGGAAAAAATAATCAACGGGTCAGGTGCCGGGGCAATCAGTCAGACGCCTCTTGTTGTTTTTTTCGTTTCCTCTCGACGGCATTTCCTTCAATTAAACTTGTATTTTCCCAAATCTCTTGACCTCTCGTCGCCCCTTGCCATTAGAAGCAGCCGACGGCGATGCGGAATTTCGGAGCAGAACCGACAAGGCGTTGTTGGTTACACAAACAGGAAGAGAGCATGGACATGGACATACTATGACGGGACGGTGACAAATGATACACGGTAGAAGAGGTGAAATTCTGCGCCGTGTAGCTGAGATGTAGGCCATTCAAACCATATATTACCTAATAACCACCTAATATTATACATCACACCACTCCTTAATATCACCTAAATATACCTCAATGAAAAAATTATGGAAATGTCCAGCAAATCTTAAGAACTATGAAAGCCCTTTCAAACAAAACCTTTCAAAATAAAGTTGGCCAAGAACAATCTTGAAAGTGTTTCGCCAAAAAATATAAATGTATACTTAAATCTAAAGTTTGTGTCACACATATTTAAATTCACTGACATTGTATATGGTAGAAAACGGTAGGTTTCAATGAAGATATGTGGAATTCTGTCACATATCCAACGTCATTAAATAAAATGCAATAGGCGATGAATTACTCCCATCCATTTTATACTTAGTAATGTGTTATTAACAAAACATGACATATTAATAACTTCTCTTCTACATTGTTACATTGCATAATCAGTATTGTCTATCGATAGATTATGATTAATCTTTGACAAGAAAATTTAATTCTTAAAATCCAGAAAAACTTCAAGAGGAAGAAAAGTCGTACTTCAAATATTACGCAATTATTGTATTAATTTTTTTTTATAATTTGTAACTGATCTGGGAAGAAAATTAACACAATTATAAAACTCGCGTATTTGCCTTGAAACTCCACTTCACTCTCAGCTCAAGCAATCGCTAGCCAAGAGGAAAACGGGGCATGCAGACGATGGTAGACGATATAACCTTCTCAGAGCTAAATAAATAAATAGATTAATAAATAAATCGTAGAAAACATGAATCAATAATAGATGAAGACCCTCGATAAAAGAGAAACACAACATTTTCACAAGATAAATTGTTCCTTAAAGATAGCGCAAATACTTCTGCGTACATTATTTATTTATTTCGTTCCAATTTCGGAGTAAGCCTCAGCAAAATCCGAAATATATCCCTTAAAGCTGCATCGCGTCCGGGGCGAACGGGTGTCGAGCAGTCGCAAGCCAAGAGGGTGGCCGGGCGCGGGCAGGTCGGCATGCAGGAGGAAGGCGGGCGGCGGCGGCGGGCGGCGGCGCGCGGTAACCAGGCCGGCGATTACCTGCTGATTACTCGTGGCGGTAATAGGGGCTGACGGCCGCCAGATGGCGGGCCCGAAAAACAGCAGCGGCGGCGGCCGCAGTGATTACGAAGTACGCCGAGTTCGCATGACCGCGGCAACCGCCCGCCGAGCGGTTGTGGGCGGGGGGGGGGGGAGGGGGAAGCGGGGCAAAATGCAGGGAGATGCCGCCGGAGCCGAGAGAATGGGAGCGATCGGCGGCGGCGGCGGCCTCCAGGGCCCTCCTAAACGCGTGTGCTAACAAGAGAGGAGCAGATGGAACACGCTGGGTAAATTTGTCGGTTTTGGGTGCCTTCAGTTTCGCCCAGCGTTTGCCGTGCGTCGTGATTGCCGAAATAAAACTAGACGAACAAGTACGCCTATCGTGAGGGAGAAGAAGATGTTCTGTTATACATTGTCAAAGAACGATCTCTTTACAGTCAGCTATTTAGCTTAAAATACGACATGTGCATTTAGAGCAGATGTTCTCAAATTGTGAGGGGTGGCATTCCAGGCGTGGTGAAAAAGTATTTTTTTTCTTTCGAGAGTCTATTGTGTTTGAAAATCGTCTACATTTTAATATCGAATTACCCAAAGTTTCACATTTAGTCTGAAAGTAAATTCACGGCATGACAAATCCAACCTTAAATCAAAAATATATGTACTTGAAAATTAAGAGTCTAATATTAGATATGAATAGATATCATGAATTGTCACTTCAAACATTCAGAAAAGATATAAACAATTTCTGATTTTCAAGGAATTTTGTGAAAATTTCAAAATGCAAATAAACGACATCACAGGCAATTCTCATAAAGACATTTAAGAATCTTTTTAAATAAACATACATAAATTACGATTAATAATGTATAATAAATTATGTATTTTCTTTCGGATTTGTGCCTCTAGAAAATTTCAGGATACCTACAAATTACGGGCAAATTCCATCCTTGCAATGCAACTTATCTCCGTCATTTTACCTACCAGGAGCAATGAATGCAAATGAGAAACATCAGAAATAAAATTTCTTCTTCGCTCCAGGTAAACACAATCTTCAGCGAAACCGCGTTTTTCATTCATTGCAGGCAAAAGAAATGACGACCATTTGGATAATTGTAGCCACTTTCCACCCACTTATAGACAAGGCTAGCTGTTACGAAACATTTTTGTAACTATAGGGACTGATGCATTTCCTTCAGGACACAAAAAAGTAATTTCTGTCCTGAATAAAAATTCACCTCACAATGTAGAGCACTTCTACAAACTTTCATTTATGAGTAATCAGAATAAGATTTTCGAAAAATAATTGAGTGGTAATCATTGAGACACATTTGTAGTAATAAAGTGAGAGTAGTAATAACGTATGTGTCATGTATGATTTGCATGTCGAGTATGGTAAATGTAACACCTGGACCATATTGACAACAACTGTAATAACATATCGCAATAAAAAAGTTACAAAAAGAAAAGGGTTGCAAAAGTACACATTATAAACAAAGATTGCATAACACATAATTAGCATAATAAAATAATTACATAAACTATTATCAGACAAAATGCATGCCTATGTTTGTTCCATAAATGTACAAAGGTTCTAGAAAAAGAAATTGAAAATGAGACATCCGGAATTCAAACTTCATACAAACTGATGCCTGTGAAAAACAGCAAACGTAGAGGTGTTTCAATAGCAGGAATTGTATTATACCGTTACGTAATAATACAGAAATTTGTGCCTTTCTAATATTTCAGTATTCTTTTAACCACTACCAAATTATATGCGGGTGTTTACAAAAAATCACGTGTTTAATTTTTGAAAATTCACAGTTTAAAAGAAAATGACACCTAGGCAGTAGAATTTAGGTCTCCTACTCAAAAAGTGTTTTTTAAATTGGATTCTTTTTTTTTTTTTTTTTTACAAAAAGAAAATGTTTTTGGAAAATTCTCAAACTTTGATTTGAAATAACGCAAAAATTACTACGGTTCGAAAACATGTGCTTGAAACGATTTAAAGTACTATATCAAGTTATATTGAAGAGAAGATTATATTAAGAACTAAATATTTAGCTTCAATAATGAAGTTATAGGAAACAGTTGAGAAAATTCAATTTGTGCAATTTTCGAAAAGTGAGCAGATTTAATGAAAATCGCATTGACCCTCATTTGAGCAATCATTTTTGTTTTTTTTTGTTTTTTTAATTTGCAACCATTTTTGAAAAAAAATGAAAGAGTCCTAGAGACTTTATGACAAGTACTTACAGTACTCTCGAGCGTTTCGGCCTGATCGATCGGAGGATTTTGATGAAAAATCTTGTGTTGAGGTCTTGGGAGTAAATCACAGAAGGACCGCCGGTCATATGTATTATTTTTTTAAAAAACGTTTCGTAGTCAGGGACTCCTTAAACATCTGTTTTCGTGAAAATGTCGATAGCAATTTTCACCAGGATGAAATACCTCTACGCTACTTCTCAAAAAAGTAAAATCTGAGGACATATCCAGAATGGCGCGAACTCAAGTACGCCAAATCGTCACACCACTAAACTCGCAATCACACGACCATTCACTTGAAGAGGATAAAAGGAAAGTGCACATTATCGCCAGTTTGCAATCGGCAACTGAACGTCCGCTGAGAGTTTATAGCCGCCATACACTGGTCCTTGCGATCTCCCACTTCGTACCGACAGGGAAAAGATGTCAGCTCTTTCCCGCAGCCATCGCAATTCCTACCTTGCAGACTATGCTTCACCATCACCCTAATCCTAATCTAAATACAACAGCCTCCGTCACTAGCACTACCCGAAACGGCAACAACACTCATATCATCATCGTTGCTCTTACCACAACTACAGAATCAACTTTCAATACAGTCAACTGCTCCGTCACCACCGAAACCTCCATCTTCACTGCTTACAACTTCTGCTATCCCACATTTTTTCGCAGCAACAATCACAATCACCACCACACGCCAGTCACCCATCTCACGCCTATACCATCAAGCGCCCAGTAGAACGTCAATAAACTTCAATAGACCAACAGCGCATTACAACATCCCTTAGGCACAGCCACGATCATCCACCTTCGAATAATATCCACCATAAGGAGCTCATCGTCAACCGTGGCTCGTACGCACCATTCAGACCCGCCCCCACACCCCGCCGCCATCATCACCCACTCCACCACGGCCCAACCGCTGGCCTAATGACGGCCGTGTTATGGACCGGCCAATTCAACACATAACGAGCCTATTCTTTTTGCGAGCGCCTCCGTCTCTCTCCTCGCCACCGGCAGCGCTGCCTCCCTCCCTCTCCCTCTCCTTCCCCGCCTTCCCGCCAAGTCGCCACGCCGCCGCGCCGCGCCGGGCTCTCCGTGATATCGCAAAACGAAGAGTGCGCGCCCGGGATACTATATATATTTTATATGGCGGCGGTGGCGGCGGTGGCGGCGGCGGCGGCAGAAAACACGGCATTGTTTGCAAATCCTCGCGGGCTCGTTAGTCGCGCCCCATTGTTTTTGGCACTTGTAGCGGCGGCTGCGCGCTTGTACGCCTCAGTGGGCGGTGCGGGTGGGAAGGGCAGAGGGGGAAGAGTGAAGGGGAGGGTACGGGATGAGGGAGATCAGAAGGCGAAGGAGGAAGCCCACGATTGCGTGGGCGGTAGAAGTGGTTTGCAAAAGCCCTAAGATGAGGAACAGGAAAAAAAAGTGAAGTTGTATATGAATGGGAATGGTTGACGGGAAAACGCTTTTACATAAATGAGTACTGACGTGTTGTAAGCAAGAAATTACAATTGAGGTTACTGAATTACAGTATTCATAACTTCTAAACCAATTCTGCAATGAAATCCACGCATTTTTCTCACCGTCTCAAATCTTAAGAAATTAGATAAGTAATTGCACAATTCAAAAAAGCATTTTTCAAGGATTGAACATTTACTGTTATTATTACTATATTATAATTTTTGTTCTTTCTTGTGGCATTGTTTTTGCCTTCCTGGAGTCTAGACATTACCACGAATCACCCTGCAATATGCGTTTACTAGTCTATTAGGGCTCTGACGAATCGTTCTACAATATCATCTCGAATCGTTCTACAATATCATCTGAATTTAGTTAACGAACAAATAAATCAATAAAATTGTCAATGTGCTGTGCAAAAGGGAAGTTTGAAACACTAGGACTTTAATCTGTTACTATGAATTAATATGTGGAAGTGAAAAATGAAGAATTTGATGAATGTCAATAAAATTGAAAATCAGGGGCGCAACGATTTGGATTCAAGAAAATATAACCAATTAAACTCATTGCAGACTCCAAAATAAAATTAGCAGTATTATGGAGTTTGGTAGGACCTCTTGAATGTATTTAATACATTCAATATTACATACATTTTGAAAATTGGGAAAGGATAAAGCAGAACAAGAAAATATAGTATGCAGTCTTTATGCACGGCATTGCCCTGAGCTGAAAATGTTTCGTAGTATTTGATATTATACTCGTATATTATTTCATATTATTTAAACGATTGTTTAATGTAGTGTAATGCACATTTCCTACGAAAATCTTCCAACACACCTCACGGCATAGATACTGGTCTCAATTATGGTTTTACACTCACTGGATGATTTTTATGGCCCTTCAAGTTCTCTTGATCTTTTCTGAAATGAATATGCGTAAAGCGTGAATTAAACACTAGTGAACCCTCACGGTATTCAAAGACGACGTGTGTGAGAAAGAAACGAGGAAAGTTCCAGTTACAGACATGCTGCCACTGACGCCAGAACGTCTAACCCTCCCTACCCGCCAGCTGCATTCGAATCAAAAGCTCGCGCCTAGAGCACCGCCCACCCACGCCGCCGCCTCCCCTCTCCTCCCTTCCCCTCCCCTCCCCCCAACAGCGCAGGCCCAAAGCGCACCGCAACGGCAGCAGCAGCACCGGCGCGAATGAAGACGTCCGCCGCGATCTCGCCAGTCACCAGCGCGCCCAGTCATCAGCTTAATTAATTAGCGGCGGCGGCGGCAGCGGCGGTGTGCACGGCTCGTCCTCGCCTCCAACTCCACTTCCACCCCCACCTTCGCACTCGCCGGGCCGCCCGCCCGCGCAGATAAATGAGTCCGCGATAAGCGCGCGTCCGCCCCCGCGCCCGCTCCGCCCGCACGTCGCCCTCGCGCTGCAAATGGACTCGCCGCCGCCCCCGCCCCCGCGGCCGAGGAGCAAATTGCACGCGCGGGGAACGAGGTGTCTGCGCGGGTGGGGTTGGGGTGAGGGGAGAGATAAGATGCGCACCGCACAGGGGGAACGAGATGGAGAAACAAACTTGCGCGAAACGTACTGTCGAACTGCTCTCGTTCGAAGTCTCGTTAATAGCGAGTAGTTTCGAATTGGAGAGGTTTCGAATTATAGGTTTTCTCTTAAATGAATGCGGTTGAGCTACTTTGATGACGAAGTATTGTTAAGACTTTTATAAGTGCAGTTCAGAATTGATATAAGAATATGAATTACAGTTATGAAACAATTAATTATAATTAAAGCTTATGAAATTGGTTTGAAACAAAACATTATCTGCATGATTTATTTCCAGAAATTTAGAAGACCAATACTGTTTGAACTGTTTTCAAAAAAAAATGTTATAACGAATATGACACAGACGTAAACTTAATTATAAGCACTTTTGAGTGGTGATACATGACTTCAAATTCTGGTTGAAGAATCTTTATAGAAAAACAGACTTTATGTCATGATCATTTCACAATATGAGATCAATAAGAAATCAGTCCAATCTGTACGAATAAAACATCCGCCCAAAATCATTTGTACATGTCATACAAAGTGAATAAAATTATGAAAAGAAGCATTACCAAAACACTTTTTCTCTCTAGTTTATCTGGACGCAAAACCTCTATGAGAAGACACATTATGAATTGAAAAATATATTAACCTAATTAAAAAATAATATTGTGATAGAGATGAGTAGGGCACGTAGCAACGTGACATCACTAATATGCAATACTTAACATATCAATCCTGAATTTAAAAAGAGTGTATAATTACAGTAAACGTTATTATGTGGAAAAAAGGCACGCCAATCACAGTAGCACTTACTTACTTAAAACGCATTTCCATTTGTAGCAACTTCTTGCACACTTATCCCAAACGATCCATGATTCCTTTCAAGACCAATCAGTTGATTTTTGTTTTCCTTTTTTAACAAAAAAGCCTTCTACCGGCAGGTTGGCAACAGCGAGCGCCGCCCACGCCGGGTCAGCCAGCAGAGCGCCGAAGGCGGTGGCGGTGGCGGTGGCGGTGGCGGTGGCGGCAGCGGCGACGGCCGCGGCTCGGCGCAAGGGGAGGGAGGCGGGAGCGGCGACTGAACAGGTCTCCATGCTAATGCGCGAATCGAGCAGACGCCGCCTCCGCCGCCGCCGTCTCTTTTCTTGCCGGTGCGTCGCTCGGCGGCGCCAATTCCGAGAATGCGCCGTCCCCAGAAGAAACGGCAGCGCAGCCCACAGCACGAGCCGGCAGAAGAGCAGCACGGACGCGCCTTCAGCGGCGGGATTGAGAGAAAAGGGATGAACCATAGAGGGAAGACCGCATATCTCTCCTCTATGGATGAGCTATACAAGAAAGTAAGGATCTCCATTCCTTAATCGGTGGTAAACTAACAGCCGGACGATCGAAAGGAACGGTAGGAAACATTCAAGGACAATAAAAAAATATGGATTGGTGCAAAGTTCCTTGGAAGATGATACTATTTACGTAGTGATGGAAAAGAGCGAAGTGAAAGTGATGACGGATGGAAGGTAAATGGAGGACGCTCTGGAATAAAGGAAAAAAAAGAAAAACTATCAGGATAAAGCAGTTTAATGCACCCAGAAAAGTATTAGAAAAATATGAAATTTTATTATATGTAGACGTTAGCGAAAAGTACACACGAATCAATAATTTTTATAAATCCTCAAGGTATATTCTTCCTGCCAATAAAATGAGAAATGAGTGGTTTCACAATATAGTAACAAAAACTCAAAGAGTTTCACGCGCGTTAGGGCAAGAAGAAAAAGGAAAAATTAAAATGAAAGAAATTTTCCCTGAAAGAATGTTTAAGTTTTTCATAGCACACGAATAAAGCTGGACACCAGCATGTGACTGGGTAAGTAGGCAGAAAATGAACGTGTGACTGTAGAAATAATGAAGGAGAGGCTGTAAAGCATACGACATACCGAAGAGGTCGATAGACGCGAAAGGGAGAACGTGGAAGCGGCAGAGGATGGAAGGGGAGAAATCCAAAAGAGCGTGAGAGAAAGAGCAAGCAACAAATGCCAACTAGAAGCAGAAGGCGCGATAGCAAGCGGGGGCTGAGCATGAGGGCGCTCCGAGGCCCATCTCAAAAGAGGACGCTGGTTACGGAGCAGAAGGCCACGAGGAAGGCGGCCGGGAGGGCGCTGAAAGTAGCAGCACGGGCTGCGCAAAGGCGGGCGCACGCCGCGTCGCGCCGCGCAGCGCTGTCAATGGGAATTCGACGAAAAACGAAGGGCTCCAAAGCGTAAAGCTCAGGGACGGCCACTCGGGAGACACAAAAAAGCACACGACGGTGAAAACGGCCACAAAAGAGGTGGCGCCCAGGAAAAGCGCATTCAACAAATCCGCACCAAACCCAGAAACGTCGAAGTACCATTGGATTGAACCCCAACTTCACACATGTAAAATTTACAATTTTATGTGTTCTTGCTAACCCCAAAATACGATTTTCTCCTGTGTTAATAAATGAACTATTGTATTTGTACTAACACAAACAACGAAATTGTCAGACAATTAATCAAATAAGCAGCCTGTAAAACTTTCACAGTCTATCATTAGATGCGCCAAAATCAAACTGATAAACCACACTACATCTATTTCATTACATTTAAAAAAATGGGCAAAATTGGAGTTGCAAACATTTGTAGCATTATTGTATGATAATAAGATCTATAAAATACGAATTGAATTATGCTCGACTGCAAAATGTAGAACAGTACCAATATACTACTTTGGCTGTAACTAGTTTGTAATGAGAAAATAGCAATGTATTATATTTTGGTAAGTGTTCTACAATTAGAAGTCTATTAGATAATCCAAGAATTCGCTCCTGGTTACCATCCAACTGCGGGCGGTGTGTGTTTCTGATTCAGCCCAGGGCCAAACTACAGTTACAACGGAAGAAGCCCGGGCCGGCTGGAGAGGGCGGCGGCTGCGGCTGCGGCTGCAGCGGCGGCGGGCGCGCGCGCTGAATGGAATTATTAAGCGAGGAGCGGCGCGTGAATGACACCTGGATTAAAGAGGCGGCGGAGGCGGTGGTCGCCCGCGGCAAGGTCCCGCCCCGCTCCACCCCGCCCCGTCGCCCCGCCCGTGCCTCTAACGAGCCGCGCGCCGAGCCCTTCGCGCCCGAGGGCGGGGACGGTAGCCGGGACGGTGGCGGTGGCGACAGAGGCGGGAGCTGCGCAGGATGGAGATGAGGCAGAGCGGAAAAGGGACCGGAGGCTGTGCTGGGAGAAGCAGAGGTGGCAACGGCGAAGCAGCGCGGAGCTGCAGTGGCCATGCATCTGCACAATGGCGCGGTGGAGAAGTACAGGACGGGGAAGGGACAATGGAAGTACGATGGATGGACGGCGGAGGGACAGCGGATAAATGGTGGAGGGAAGGCGGATAAATGGTGGAGGGATGGCGGAGAGAAAGGGATGTCGGCCGAGGGACACTTGAGGGGGGGGGGCGCGTTCCAGAGACGGTGAGTGGACGTAAAGGGTCAGACAATGGACAATGGTGAGATGTAAAGGGAAGAAGAAACGATGAAGAGATTGTGGCGGGATGGCAAAGAGACGATAAAGAGCTGATATAGGGACCGAAATATAGAAGCGAAGAACTGATGGTGGAATGAAGAAATAGAAGAGGGTGATGTACTGTTGGTGGCGAGACGGTGGAATAACTAGGGAAGAGCGGAGAAGACAGTTGATATGCCAACGGGGGTGGAAAAAAAGACGGAAAGAGAGAAGCGGAGAGGAGTTGATGGCGAGAGGACAGTGGAGAGGGATGACCTCGCACAGCGACGACAATAGTTCTGCGCGACCGTGCTATGAAAGGGTGGCGGTTGGAGCATTGTCGAGGAATCACGACAAAACATCGTAGCAACTCGCCGCAACGCGACAAAGCGACGGCCAGAAGGGGTTGGGGCAATGAGACGGCACAGAGACGTGAAAAGACGGAGCGGGAAGGGGCTGCGACTTCTTTTTTGGCACTCAGACGAAGCACATGGATAAATGGAAAACGTATGGAATACAGGTATTTAGTCAAGAAGAAAAACTGAGGCAGTAGTTGTGATAGGAAAACGTGTAAAGACAAGGCGCATCTGTATTTTGATGTAAAATGTGTTGGAAAGTTTGGGTGGGCTACACTCAGGAAGGTTTTATGAAAATTACACAAGCTGACAGCCAGAGCCTAGCTTCAAAATGCGTGAGCAAAGCTGGGCAATTTGGTCGTGTGAAATGTGTGATTGTTTTGTTAAGGTAACATAACCCAACTCTCTTCACACAAAAACAGTTTTGAATCATTATATTTCGCATTCTATTGTGACGTCATGGATACTCACAGCGACCACAGACACAGAGCTTTCATATAACAAATATATTTATTAACAAGAAAACAAAACAAATATATACACTTAATAATCTACTTATACCCTAGCTCTGATAGACCTACTATCCCCTAATCACGGGAGCGATCTTAACCCGATTGAAGATGGTTTTGATTGTGGCATTCGCCACTCCTACTTTTGAAGCGCGCACAAAGCCTAGCTTCCGTGACCGGATGTCACGCTGGGACACAAAGTCCGTTCTGGCGCACCAACGGCTGGTTTGCCTCGATCGCAGGAGCGATCTTATCCGATTGAGAATCGGCGTGAATCGTGGCACTCAACCACTCTTCACCTCGGAGCACGCACACAGCATCGCTCCCCCGTGACCGCAGTCACCCAAGGACATAAAGTCCGCAGGCTTCGTCAACTAGTGACTCCAGCCTCGCGAGCCTGGCTCGCATATGCACCGTCGTGGCGCTAAGTTTTGTGCACACGCTCGAGGTTCTCCCGCTGTCTCCAGAACCCACCCACTGGCTCCGTACACTCTGTTATATAGGCGAGGCCCACGTGACCTACTACGTCACGCCACCCCGTAGCTTGTTATAACAGTGAAAAGCTTCTATAAGCCGGAAAGTCCCAAAGCCTTGTGTCTCCCGTTTCCGCGTTCTTCGCTTTACGGAAAAAACCTTCTTCCTGTGGCAAGGCTAATCCTCTGCCAAGCGTTCCCAAATAGATGCCATGAGGCACGCTGGCTAATACGTTACACTATAGATATTACATTTATCATCCTGCTTTCTCTGTTTGTCAAAAAAAAACAAACTCGAGAGCAAGAGAAGGTGCTTGTGGTTGGCTCTGCATCTCTGTCAGTAAGGACTGTTGTTGTGATACCTGTGGTGGTGATACCAGTGCTGCCACCGCATGAATGCCTGGGCAACTGCATGCGTGGGCGACAAGAGTATTCACGGGAGGTGTTAGCGTAGAGCCGGAGAACAATCACAGGGGTGAACAAATTACTTGAGACAACGCAAACACTGATGCTTTATCATAGATGACGACACATGATAAAACAGTGACCTACACTGGAAACATATATAATGGAATGTACCATGACCGCGTAATATCTGTGACTCATTGTTTTTTTCTCTTTGAGGCGATGCGAAATATAATTTGCATAGCAATTTCCAAAGGGAACCCCAGCATTCACAATTTATTAAGAATAAAAAGAAATGTATATTTAGATCACTATCCAAAAGTTTTAATGGCAAATTTAAATAATAACTTCTCTGTGATGGATGCCTCAAACTTTAAAAAAATATTATACGTAGATAATTGAGTGACGATGACTAGCAGAATGTTTCATACACAGCAATTAAAGTCTACAGAATGCGAGCATTGCGATATGTTCCGCTGCACGTTAGATATTTCTACAATGCAAACAGAAATATTCATTAATAATCATTTTCCTTTTCTGATACATTTTCTCTAGTCTAGTTGCATTTAACATTTTTAAAAATCGTATTGCTGATAATTAAGTCCACAAGCAATATAGATATATTTCAAATCATTCATGAAATATCTATCTTTCATAATAATGCACCATTTTCGGAAGATAACTTCCTCGCCCACACCTGCCACACGAGCGAGATGGAGCGTGGCAAATCCGCTCGTTCGTACGGCAATTTTCACAACCTGAACAGCGTCGCCGACTCCGTAAATCACGTTCGAGGATCTCATACAAAGGCGTGACGAACGTACCCAAGCATAGAGGGCTCCACCACTTACAACACGCAACGCGTGTGTGGAGAGATGAGGGAGCGGGCGGACCCAGTAGCCGGCCCAAGTGGCAGCCATCGGCAAGAAATCAGCTGCCGGCAGAGGGCGCGTCCGACCGACCGACCGACCGTCCGTCCGCCCGCCCGGCCACTTGTGAAAGCTATCTCAAATAAGGTACACTCATGCACGCGTGAGCTCCAATAAACCCGAAGGATTGCGAGATCTAAAGAAACCGCTTCATTCTGTAGCGCGCCGACGCGACGATGGCATCTCCACGTAGAGGCGGCGGGGCGCGCCGGTGGGCGAGAGTCGAGGTTCGAGAGGTGAGAAGCGAGAGTCGCCTCGGCCTACGATCTCGATTACGCAACCCCTTCTTCTCTACTCTCGCTCTCGCTCTCTCTCTTACTCGCTCTGCTCATGCATCTAGTCACGTTCTTTTGACCATATCGGCGCGGGCCGACCGTGGCCTTGAATGGCCCTCATTGGCAGCACCATTCACTCTCTGTCAAGGGGAGATCACATCAGCAGAAGTTAGGAAAGCAAGAACGGTCGTGCTGCGCCGCGCCGCCACGAAAAACAAGACTCGCGTTGCGCCGATGGAGACGCATGACGTCAATTATAAACCTCTGTTTAGCGCGGGAAAGTTCTATAAATGTTCTAACAAATGAACGTGCGGATTCCGAACTATTACTATTTAACAGTCTTCCTATAAATATCAATATCCGTGTACTTTCCGATTTCTTTGCTTAGCAGCTACGCTTTGTGTAGTACCGGTTTGTTCAGCAGCCAATACGTAAATAAGCAATACATCCCGACCGTAATGAGTAATTGTCAAACCTCAATCACATTCCTAAATATTTCACTTTATTATTTATACCATCAACATGAGTACCATCAACATTGCTACTAAGGCTCACTTATATTTTTTAGCATAATTTTGAGCATACGATTAATACTCCACCTAACAGGTAAGTTAATCGTGTATCAGAAAATAATGATAACAGATTTGATTTCGAACGACTTTGTTTTAAGAAATCAATAGCATGGATCCTTTAAATGACATATCACAGAAAAAAGCAATATAATCTATGAAATGATTCCATCTCATTGTGCTGAAAATAAATAACAAAATATTGTAGGAAAAACATATAATGCCAAAAGCAAATGTAGAATTAGATGATAATATAATTCTACCCAGATCAGATAAAAATCTAAAAGAGATTAGATCACGATGAGTACACATTTTTTTGAACTATTTAATGTGTTCAAATTGGTAACTATAAAAAGATTTCCCATTACTTCAGAATTTTATACATCCGCACAGTGCACATTTGTGCACGATAATGGAATAAAATGAATAAGAGAGTGGTGGCAATCTCCAGTAGACGATATGTTCGGAAAAATCTGCGCTAATATTTGTATAAAATTACCCGACGAAACATCCTGCACAGCGAAAAGTATAATCACACACCATCCAACAGCAGCATTTCTGCGATCCCTTAAGGAGCAGATAACTCATCTTCTGGGGAGCAACGAGGGCCTTCCGGCGCCGTTACAAGTCATGCCCTCCCGTCCCCCGCCCGCGTTCGCTCCACTCCGAGCATCTCTCCCGCAGTGCTCTTTTACTTGTTGTCCGCCTCCGCTTTCCACAAAAGGATCGAACAAATTGGAAGCGTCCTGCTGCATTCCGTCTCCATTACACCGGCAGGGAAGAAGGGCTGCCCCCTGGGTCCCGCGCGCCCGGCGCCTGGCCACCGGACGGAATTGCGCGCTCTGCAGGCGGATGGACAGGTCTTTCTTCTCCGCGCCCGATGGTATACGGCGGCTAGCGCTTTCCGAGCGGCTGGAAACGCTCGCGAGCGAAGGCGACGGTTTACGATAGGCGAACCGACGAGGCGGACTCCGAGATAATATCAATTCGATCCGCCCGATATGTGGAAACCGAATTTCGATTAGCCACTTGATAATTTCATGTGCTTTCGGAATAATACGGAAGCAAATGAGAAATCACCCTGAAATCACGTGATAGTTAAGCAATGACATTCAGGATCTTAGATCTGCCCCAATACACCTTAAAAGTTTGAATCAAATAATAATGAAACCATTCTGAGAACTTTCCAAGCATTTCAATAGATGAACCACAAACATTTATATGAATATACAAAGTAAAATTTATACCATACGGTTTGGTTCCGTGAAATCAAGATAATCGCAGCACTCAAAAAATGTATTACCATTTTTTGTATTGTTATTATTATTATTATTATTATTATTATTATTATTTTCCCGTTCGACTTTTGTCTTTCGGGGATTTTGACGGGCACAATGTTACCTACAATGATTTTACTTGGTCATCCTCAGGCAAATGCGGATCTCGGAATAACTCTTCACTATATTTTTAAAATTTCATATTTGGATATCTTCAATTACGAATGTTAGAATCTACTGATCTCGCATCCTTGTTGGCATGGCAGGGCATATACGAGCAACACCCAACCCCCCTAATACCAGGTTCACCACAATCCCCAGAGTTGCACGCGGGATCCGCATCGTAAGGTCACTCCCGTCGCAACGCGTTTCCGCCCCGCGAGCACGCGTTCCCCGCCCCCGCCCCCTCCCCCGCTCGGGGGCCTTTTATCCCGCGCGCATTAGACACCATTATCTGGCGGCCGCCGTGAATGCCGCCCTCATTACCATACGCCTTATTCCCCTATCGGCGCGGGCCTATCTCTAATTTCAACACCTACTGCGCCATCCATCACCGGTCGCTCCGAATCCGCGAGCGATGCCGCCCGCCCGCCAGCCCATTCGCTGGGTTGGACGGACGGACGGCTGTGGCGTTCGGGCGGCCGCGCGGCCGCGAACCACTGCCCCCGCAGGGGTGACCGGCCACTGATCATGGCCACGTCTGGCCCGATACACGCCAGGAGATTTTTTTCCCAGTTTTCTACCATGAAACTTACGCTTCAGGGTATCTCAACGTACACGTATTGTCGACTGTAACATCGGGGCATCTTCTAATTAACTTGCTGTATTTTTTTATTATGAACTGAAACACTGAATTTGAACCCGAACAAAGATTTTAAAAGACACCTTGAATATCCCAGAGGGAACAGGCGGCAACAAGCCAGGGCTGGCGAATGTGGATTCAAATCCCGCATAAGGAATGGATATTTTCACATTCATAATGATTTGGACGGTAAATGCATATGCAACCACAACGATTCCTGTATTAAGTTGTGGAACAAAACGGCGAAGAAGGAAAAGGTGACGTACCTGTTACAAAATTCTTATGTTAAAAATACTTTTTCCGTTTTAATAATTGGATATTAATATCTATCTTTGTAATCGAGGGATGAGTCTTCAAAAAGCGATAGTATTTTTATTCATTCAAAATAAATCAGTACAATGGTTCAATACGTAAACCTGAGATGCACAGGAGTAGGTAGTAAATTAGTAGGATTTAAAGTGTATTATCTTTTCAAAGAAAGAAACTAGAAATAATGAGAAATATATTAATTTCGTAAAAGTATCTGACACCACTTTGCCAGATAAGAGTTGAAATGTCAAATTGGATCTTTAATGGTCGATTTGTTGTGAAGTTCAATTGGAGTTTTGTGCTCATAACAAAAAGATTAACTCTTTGGTAATATTATAACAGCCATTCTAATAATAATTTATAAATATATTGCGCAGTAAAGAAGCAATATCTTTTACTTCAGTACTAAAATAAAATGGAAATAGTAAACGCAATGGAGAAAATCAAATATGATCTTGTATTTTCTATCGTCTACTAATATTGTATAAATAAATTGAACTTACGCGATTGGAAATTAAACACCATCAAAGATAGGCGAGAATCAACTCTGCAGTTATATTTAACATGATTTTATAACCAGAGTGCAAACTATTCACGGCACCTTCATTGCCCATTTCTTTGAGTGTCTCATTACAATAAATAGCAGCTCTCACCTACAGCGTTCATTGATTAGTCTGGCACAGTAAACAATCATTAATAAACGAAAATGAATAATACCCTGGAAGCAAGAAAGAAAATCTACAAGAAAAGTTGCATAACTAATCATAGCTTGAACAAGATTATAACTTCAATGACAGAAAAGGTTAAAAAATGCACCGATGTTAAAATGCGTGTAGACGTTAAGAAAGAAAAGGCTATTGTAATGGTGAAAATAGCATCTAATAAAAAAAAGGCAGTTAAATTGCAATCATCTCACTCTTCTATTCTATACAAAAAATTAGGTCTTCATCAAAGCAGATGTAAGTGTAAATAGACAACAAAAGTATCGAATAAAATTACATGGAACACAGGTTTATTTGTTATAAAATTACGTTTTTGTGTGATTTCTAGACTTCGGTACATAAACCCGGAACTATTCACTCTAATAAAACTCCATCAGTATCATGCCTTCGATGGAACTAACCCGATATACAATTTCCCTATGCATATGGCATAGCATGAGCGACTTCATGATTGTAAATTACTGCAGAAGAGATTTACGATATTTAGAATTAATTTTTTAAAATATTTTTTATTTTCTACCTGTTCAGTGATGTGCAAAATGACTTTTCTTTTACCTATCTAACTTGTATGGTATAATTAAAATTACTCCTTTAGTGGCATCGTTTCTGCTTTAGGGGTGAAGTAAGAAACTTGGAAAAATCGTTTCTGCATAGACATTTTTAAGACCCCGGTAAGAAAATTTCTATAAATTACTTACTTTCTAAGAAGTGCACGTAATGACGACACAAACTAATTATGTCACTGAAATTACAGATGATCCAAAAAGACAATTCACACGAAAAGTTCATTTCAAAAACTGATTTTTATTTTAATTAACAGCGGACAAAAATATTAAGTACAACATCCTTGTAGGGTATTTTTCCATGTAAGGGGTAGAAGAATTCTAAACCGCGTTTTTTTTATAATGGTTCGATTTAATTTTTTCCTCCCAGGCGCATTTCAACTTCAATTCAACATCAGTCACAATAAAATTTACTCGAAAATTCTGGAACACCAGTTAACATTCATTATTTCGTCCAGTCGTCAAGATATCTGAAAATACTACACACACGTAAAACAATGAGAAAACCAAAAGGCATTTCGCTAACGAAGCCAGACGACAACCAATCTGTTAGCCGAGGCCCTCCTGCCGGGCCTGTAGTGGCGCGTGTTTGCACATTAGGGGCGCTAACTCGCCGAGAGCGGCGGCACAAGAAAGCAACGCCGCCTTAAAAATTAGCGGAGCAGTCGTTAACCGAGCAATTAGTCGGCGAATGTCGGCCGCAATTACGCCAGCAGAGGAGGAGGCGGCGGTAAAAGAGACGGTGGCGGCCAAAGCAACGGCGGAGGCGGGGATGGTGATGTCGGTGTCCAAGGCGACGGCCATAGCGATGGAGGTGCCGGTGTAGCAGACGACGGAGAAGTATAATCATTTTTTTTTTTTTAAATGAGATTATAATTTTTACAGTGGTCTTGGAAAAATTAAAATTAGGATCTACACTACGACTGGTAGAAAATTCCTTCTGACCGCAGCCAAGCAGATTTTAACAGCTGGAGAAGGTCAGATAAAAATATAATAGTTGGAACAATATTTCTTACTGCAGTAGAATAACAGTAGAACCTGACACCAGAAGAGATTGGAACTCTTAATATGAACATAAAAACATGAGGTAACTTTACAATGTACCGAAGTCTACAAACCGACTTCTCTCAAATAAGAATGCTGAAAGGTTCCCTGTAGATATTTTTCAGAGCCCGATAGCACTTCTATTTAAAGTACTAAACACTTCTCCGTCCTACCTCAGAAGGCAAGGCCCAGGGAAAGCAAATGGTTGTTTCCAGGAATCGCGAAGAAATGGACGCGTCACGATGTGCAACGGAGAATTACTTTCATTCCGAACAAATAAAATTAGCTAGCAAGCGCAGCCTCCCGGAACTTCACTTAATGGCATCCCTCACAAATTCTCGCAAGGCAACTGGTTGCTCTTCCGCCTGCCTGCAAATCATCGTGCGGTGTCGAGATGTTCAAATGGAGAAAATGCCTGTCTTTGTACATGAGACCGCTTGCCAATCATTCCGCTTTAAAAAGAATTACGTTCATTAACGTCATGCGGAAAATACTTTTTTGTTCTTTATAAAAGCAAGAGAGTATTAAAATAATGAAATTACCATTATATTTGTTAGCTCGGAGATGAATAGCAATCAAAAAACCGTTTCTCAAATAAAATGCATTCATCTTCTTCCGTAACTTTTGTTCTTTTGAATTTGTTCTTTTCACAGTTCCACAAGATAATGATTATTTCTTTCAGAGTCCGAATACTGCATATGATTGCATGCCTGCAGGACCGGTTCTTCGCAGAAAGAAGCTGGGAGGTTGCACCGTGGCAATTAGTGCAGAGAATCTAAAAAAGCACATCATGATTAGTTATAGAAAAATAATTACAATTAAAAGAACCCTGTTCCTAAAAGCATACTTGCCACATAAATTCGAGGTCACAGTGAGGTGAATAAGCTGCAAATTTTCAGGTAGCCTTGCTGATATTACAATACGATAAGAAGTGTAAAGATCGAACACACCTAAAATTATATATAATGAATATATATATATATATATATATATATATATATATATATATATATAATATATATATATATATATATATATATATATATATTGAAGAAATCGATCTTTCATTATTCAATGCACCCTAAAAAATATTACTTGGAGATCTGAGACACTGTTAATTCCTCTTTCTTCTCTGAACACTATATTGTGCAACAAATACCTCGTTTAATCGAAATATTCCATAAATTTACAGAGTTCGGCAGTGGGAAGCACAGAGCGACCAAAAAGCAATTTTGGACATCCCTGCGCCTCATCGCGGCCGCGGCACCCGGGGGCAACGGCCGGCCGCATTTGTCTCGCGTCGCGGGGAAGGCTCCCATTTATCCGGACGCGGGGATCGAACCTCGGGCTCCGGACACGCAGCGGCTGCCCTGCCACCACCCGCCACCGCACGCCGCCATCCCCCACCACTCTCCGCCCACCGCGACTGAGAGCTGTGATTTTTTCTCTGAGATTAAATGGTCACTGCAAAGCGCGACCTCGGGATTGCCGTCATCTTGTACTTGGTTCAAGACACTTTGTAAGTAAACTATACCTTTCAATTTGATTGTACTTTCCTTAAACAATTTTGCCATTTTATTACCTAAAAGTAGGTATGACATCAATGTAAAGAGTGTAATACAAATAGTAATAATTATAATATTGTGCACAATGAAGTAAGTCGTAATACAATTGAGGTATATTTCGGAAGAAGGGTTTTATTGCACTGTTTACTGAAATTAAGATTTAGAAATGACAAGTTCTAAAAAATTAACCTAAATGAAGAATTTCCATAATTAGGAATATTAAAAGGAAAGAACAAAAACGATAATATTTTGCAACAATATAGGCAGATCTACATTCTCGATTGACGTCAGCAAACAGAAATTAAGGTTCAGATTGTGTTGAAAAACTGGCATTGGTGACAGACTTTGGTGCATTTGTGAACGAATGCGTACAGTGAAAATCCACTCCTTCCTGAAGTTCGTTTTCATTTTTCACAAAATTATTCCTCTCAGATCTCAAACATCGAAATGGCAAATGAGTCGTATGTCAGTGTGCGATAGCATTTTCATTTCTCTGCAAATATTAAATCACAGTGAGGGCTCTCTTGTATCAAATGAACATATATTCGCCTGAAAATTGGATAATAAATCGTTGGTTGATGGGTTGACTGATTGATTGTTTCCACGCACTGCAATGGTAACTATACCCGTTAGTATAGTAAATGTTTTATCACGGGAGGTGGCGGTGTCCCCCTCCCCTGGCCACGCGTTGAATGTTGAGATTTGGCACCGACCTACACATCAGCTTGACGAAAATTTTCCCCTCCAGGTATCTCCGCCCGCGGAGCACCGCCCCAGTTGGTCCTAGAACAACACTCCCCAATGGTCTCCCAATTGTAGTGTGTTACTTGTGTGTGTGCATGTGTGTATGTGTAATTGAAGAGGATAGACCAAGGAACAGAAACAAATGATCGCCCGCGCTCCCGATTGTTAGAGTTCTCCTGAGGCGTGAACTGGTATTGATCGAAGAAAACAAGGAAATCACTTGCCGCACCATCTTCACGCCGTATTCAATTGGACGCACCCTCCCCGCAACAGCAGCCACCTCCACAGCCGCCGCGGGCTGCGGACGCGAGCGTATAAAACAGCGGCGACGGGTTCGGTTAATTGATAACAGTAAATTAATGACTGGAAGCCGCCCCCTCTATCTGAGGCCCGTCAGATGAGTACAACGGCAATGCATTAATTAAATTCGGTGTGAAACTTGTTTTGTCATTACTCGGAACAGCGGGAGGGATGCGATAGCGGGGGAGGGAAACCCGATAAGTCGCTGTCATTAGCACGGGCCCTGACGGCGCCGCCCGGCCGGACTCACGCCAGGCCCACAGCAGCACTCGCCCACCCGCGCGGCGATCGGCCACCAACAATGTGCACTCTTTCTTTGCAATAATTATTGCAGACTTTTATTTACGATGTCCGGTTTAGATGGCTCAGGGCATTAATTGACGGCTCTGACTGGGAGGTCCTACGGCTCGAGTCCCGACGGTGGCAGCATTTTTCGACACTAGCTTGATGGTTCGACCGAATTCAGCCGCTCTCTGGAGGAGAATTCTAGCGACTGGATGCTCCGTACATCTTTTGCTTTCCATGGTTTCTCCGATCACCACCAGGCGAATGCTGGAGCAGTACCCGAACAAACGGGCCACCGAACACGCGCGCAATCTTTTCGTCTCCCATTCTCACTCCTTACTTACAAACACGTACACTTAAATGCACTACACTACCGCACATGACGGAAGACCAGTAGGGAGCTTAGGGCTTGACTAGGCTGGTGCCCAGCTGGTGGGAAATACATGGGGGAAAACCCATTAGCCGTCGTGTAGGTTGGTGTCGCATCTCAACATCCAGCGGGGAAAGTCCACCGCCATCTCCCGCGATAAAAGCAGGGTCTTCATTACACGTACCTGAGTAATAACATTAGCAGTAGATGCAAATCACGAAAATGCAAATCAGTCCTTCATTTACTGTGAATAGAAATACAGACATTGTTTATCTGAATTACGTACAAGTATATTTTTTGACTTGTAACTACGTACTATTTCCATGTGAACTTATCGCTCTTCTACATTTGGAAGCAGCCTTCCCTTCCGTTGATACGTTTACCTTCAGAACAACATTGTGCTTTTGCACTTCGGTTCACACTTGCTACAAAACGCAGGTTATATTTATATGCCCAGTTAGACCGGCGAGTTCAAAGCCACCTTTCCTCGTAGGGGCCGTTGTTCAATCCCCGCCCGACCCAAGTGGAATTTAAGGTGGAAGTAGCTCGATCGCGTCGCAATCCCGTTTCTAATGCCTCTCAATCGTTTACATCTTCATGTTCTTTCTTCACCTTATCACAATTTCACATAATCACAATCATCACTGTCATTGACAACATTGTATCTCGTTTAAACGCTAATACAGGAAAACCCGACTACGTTCATGTTGAGATTATTTTAGAGACGACTTATTTTTACCTCTGGATAATAGATTTTCATTTCGTGATAGTCCTGGCCATTTCATGAGAAAATTGTGCGGCCCAAAACTGGCTCGCTGCATGTTCTCTCGGGCTTCCCCATTTTTCTCTGTCTCTAATTTCGCTGGCACTAATCATCATCAGCATCCTCACAGATACCCATTCATCAACTTATTGGCTATTTCTGGCAAATGTTCTAGGTTCATGAAGAGGGAATCACAGTACTTTTTTTTTAATTTTTGACAATAGCAGCTTCCGTAATGTCGATGCAAGATAGTGGAACAGCTTACAAGCGGAACAGTGGGGAAAACCAGCATTGCAGTGTAAAGAGATACCAATCAATGCAATTATAACGTGAGTAGCAACATCACAAAAGTTGGTACATGGGTAGAGAGAATATTTAAAGAAAAAATATGAGTAATAACATTAATAATAATAATAATAATAATAATGTCTAAAGCGTAGCGAAATAAGTAGAATGAGACATATTCTGAGCCACAGCAGCTTTAAGCAAAAGCGACGAAAGTACGCAGATGCGAGATATAGCCGGTGATAAAAAACAGATCGTGATATCAGCAGTTGCTTAACACGTTCAACCTTCTCTCCGCTCTATTTAATTCTCTTTATCTATCTTATTCAGCACACTATCAAGAAGATATTTGAAAGTAAAAGCAGGTTGTCTGTCGTATTAACATCAATTTAGTAGGCTTCTAGAAATCGAAAGGAATGGTCACAAATCATACACTAGAAGAGTGAAAGGAAATTCGACGTATTAGGTTGCACGTCATGAATATTTGTTCCACGAATGCAGGAAACGGAGTGTATCGAAATAACTCTCCATTAGGTCACGAGATAAGCAACGAGTGTTCTTGACAAGTACGATGGTGCCTGTTCACTCATTCTACTACATTAAGGCACACGCAAAATTGGCTCGCTAGCTACAAAAGGACCGCGCAAATTGGCAAAATCATGTACAATGTCAATGGCAAATTAGCAAAGTCATGTACAAAAAAATTACGATAGGTATATATTTCAGATTTTTAAGACCTTTTGGTGTTCTGAAGGCACCACAATGCAGATAATATCTATATCTATCTATCTATCTATCTATCTATCTATCTATATATATATATATACAGAGAGAGGGAGAGAGAGAGAGAGGGAGAGAGAGAGAGAGAGTCTTGTTGTTTTGTTGTTATGTTGTTGTTTTCTCCGAGATGGATGAACTCCGAAATCGTGTGACCGATCTCCTTTAAAGTTGGCACATCTACGTGTTTTTTCACCCAATTTATAAGCTCTTAGTTTTCTTGTAACTTCACTAGATAGCGATAGATCACAAGATTGCTTCGTTTTAATTCAACTTCTATTCAAACTCAGTTCCACCAGCGCTTGATTGTTGCGGAGCTTTGCCGTGTGACGCATGGCAAAGGCAAGAAAGGACAGCGGCGCGCTGAAGTAAGAGGGTGAGAGGGGGAGGAGAAAGAGAGAAAGAGACAGAGCGACACACAGAGAGATGCAGAGACAAAGAGACAAAAGGCAGACAGAAGCATAGAGAGATAGGCAAACAGAGAGAGAGACAGACACATAGAGACAAGAGATAGATAGAAAAAGGAAAAAGAGAGAGAGAAAGAGAGAGAGAGAAAGAGAGAGAGAGAGAGAGGCTGAGGCAGAATGAGGCAGACAGAAATACAGAGAGAGACAGACAGACAGACAGACAGAGACAAAGACAGAAAGAGAGGTGGTGAGAGTGAGAGACAGAGAGGCATAGAGAGACGAAAACAGAGAGGGACAGGACAAGGACAGAGACGGAGTCAGACAAGGACGGAGAGAGACAAAGGGAGAAAGAGAAAATGGGAGAGGGAAGAAGAAAGAGGGAGATGGACGGCAGGACGTCCCCCGGGTTCCGCTAGAATAGAATAAAAGTTTAGATCATAAATTACCGAGAGAGGAAGGACATTGCCAATTGTTTCACAAGTACAGAGTGTAATGCAAGAGACTGAATTACTAACAGGGGAAATTCCAAATAGAGTGTAGCCCTTAAAATTGGTTTGAATAACGGATTATGAGATAAAGTTCTATTTAAATTATCATTAAACTTCGTTGAACAATAAACTTAAATCTACGCTAACGATACTAGAGTCTTCACCTACAGAACTGTTAAAGAGGATCTTCTTTAGAGTGCACAAGGTGATAAAATACGATAATAAACAACAAAAAGTGGCTTGAGGCGCATACCAAAATCAACTGCACGTCGGTTAGGCATACGGGGAACAATTCCGATTCTGAACAGCTAGTTGACATTTCATCCGAACCATTTCAAACAGCCGTAACGAGCGCAGCTTGGCCGATGCGGCGCCTTACAGCAGCGACGTGCATGCCTGCCTAGCCGCGTTTTTCGTGCGCGCTCTGCGGGCGGGGCGTGCGTGCGTGTGTGGGTGGCGAGCGGCGCGCGACGTGTGCACGCGGGGCGGCGGCGCGGTTCCGTGCTGTTCACGGTCACTCTGACGTTAGCTGCTCCGGTCAGCGACCGGTCGCGCCCGGGGGCAGACGGACCTGCAGAGGTTATCGGACCGGGCGGCGCGGGTGGGTGCCGATGCGACCGGTGAGCAGTGCTGCCGGCCGGCGATGCTCACTTACTTACTTACCCCTCCGGCCCACGCGGTCGATCTCTCAGATGAACGAGTTGGTCTTGCGTTCATTGAATTTGTTGAGAACATCGCCCTTCTGAAAACTTCTTTATTATTAGGGAGTTTGTGCACCCTCGCACGTTAAAGCACTATCGATCTTCTGCTCATGCGCATGCGCAGAAGATCGATAGTGCTTTCCGCTGTGGGGTGCACAAACTTCCTACTGTTTTCGGATATCTTACCTTCCAGTTTGCGCCAATAGGATTTGTTCTTTTGTCACCAGAATAATCTCAATAAAACCGTCTGCAGGGCAGCATAACGCAGGCCGGAGCGGGTAGTTCATTTACAAGAGAGACAACTTTTTAACATAGTATACTTTGCCATTATTGATAAATATTGCAGGTCGTAATTTCAATTATAGTAAAAGTGTTTAATGTGTGCTTGTGTGTGAAACACCCAATTGTGAAGAAAGATAAGCTAAAATTCAAATGATGCATCTGAGAGACCACCGCATGTGCTGAAATACCTTTTACTGGCGCCTGTACTGCAGTGGTAAAATGGCCAACGGGAAAGTAGATAAATGGGCTGAGTAGTGGTTTCAAAACTCTGAGTGCGAATCTCTGAATTGAAAACGTGAAATGAAAGGTACACGACCCAAAAAATGGTACCTCAGAGCATTTTAACAGTGCTGTTAATGTATTTGTACTATCAAAGAAGGAAGTTTTTTAACAGTACTTTTTGGATTGAATGTTTTATAAAGAGTGTATAAGGGTTCTGAAAGAATATCGTATATAAGCGTACAAACTACAACAGGTAATTTTAATGGAGAAATGATATGTTAATTGAAAAAAAATCGTCCAAATTAATGCCATAATGCGCTGTACTCGGAGAACGGACAACGGCGAAGTGAACGTCAACCTTTCATTCACAAAAGTTCCATTGAAAACGAAACCCCATTATAAAATAAAACACTCTTCTTTATCGCTACGCGACTTCGGTGAACCGCAGTTTCAACCGTATCCGCTTCACACGGTCGCGTGTATTAATGCGTAACGCCCCGGACTGCGATTGGCGCGACGGGCAGCGCGATAAGGTCGTCCTCAGTTTCGGAGCGGAGAGCACCGCACGCCTGTCCGCCTCGACCTACCGCAACACGGACCCTCGCCGCGATCCACACGCCACGTCAGCTGCCCGCCGTCTCTTCCGGCGACAGCTTCACGGGCGTCGCGACGCGCGACGCGCCGAGACGACGCAAATGAGAAGCCCCGCGGCAGCTGGCCGAGCGACCTCGGGCGCTTGAACACGTTTGCACTGGACTATAATAAAAAAATGTAAAGACATTACTCGTTTTAAGGTAACTTATTCCAAGTATTCACTAAAATGCACTCTCAGCAAACCGAAAAGTTTAAATAAAATAAATCCAACAAAAAAAAGGTAGCTTCACGAGTAACGTGGTATCGATATGAAACAAATCAAGAAACAGCATATCTTTTTTTAAACTGATCTGATACACAAAACAATATTTTCCAAAGAAATACGGCGAACTTAATACAATTAAAAAACAAGAAAAATTCGTATCCCGGACAAAATTACATACGTGATAGAAAACTGTCTTGAATCCGAATGCGTCGTCAATTTACTTTTTAATATTAAAAAAAAAATTAACGTAAGGAACGAATTGACTTCCGCGGGGTCCGACTTCTATTAAAGAAATGTTTAATTATAGCCTATAATAACACGTATTAAATGTTTAACTTGTGCACGGAATATCAGTTAATCTTCGGCAATTTCATTTCCTATTTATAACAGAGTTAACAATGACGCAAATATTAAAATTCGACAGACGCCAAAAGGAATAAATATACAAATATATAAATAAAAGTTCTGTTAAGATCAAATGAAAAACTCTCCCGAGGTCTTTTGCCCAGTCGCCCCCACAATGCGGCCCACCGTGGGGGCGGGGCGCGATGGGCAGCATAAGGGCGGAGTCGCAGACAGCCGCGGGGGGCGGGGCGGGGCGGCGGGGGCGGGGGCGCGTGGCGACATCGGCGCCGGTGGAATGCGCGGCCGCTCCCAGCGTCACCTCGCAATTAACCCCTGCAGGCGCATTAATAGCCGCGATGGGAGGCAGGGGGACGCGCGGGACAAAAGGAAGTCCGCAAATCGCCTCCGCACCCGCGGACGCCGGCGACAGCAGGTGCTTCGGGGAGGGGGTGGGAGGCGAAAGCACAGACAGCGCAAGCGGCGGCGGCGAAGTAGTTGGCGCGCGAGCAGGCAGCGCCGCCGGTAGGTGTGCTGCAGGCAGAGGAAGTGGAACTGTGGAGTTGGTGGCTGCGGATTCTAACCAGTACAATGAAGCTCTCCGACAATTCAGATAGCTATTGGGCTATATCAAAGAGTTCACTTGTACTGTTGGACACGTAACATCTGTATAGGATGCGTGGAGATCATTAAAGCAATTTTTCATACTTTTGTAAGGATACAAAAATTCTTCTATTAAAAACGTAATATTATGTCATGTGTGTTTTCACAATACTATCATAATATTTATTCTTGGATTGGAAGACCTGTTGATTCTTTCCTCGGAGCAAAATATTTAAAATGTAATAATCTAATAATATAACTCCTATAAGAAATATTTAAAGAAATGTATAGTCGACTGAAACTGGACCGCCACAGATAATATTTTAACATTTTAAAACACTTGCATTAGCAAGCTTGCTAGCTTGTTATTACCTTCCATACGAAGATCGATAAACCTTTCCTAGATCGTGAGAATCTTGCTCATGACGGAAGTGTAAAAACAGTTGAATGATGCAGCATGTTAAGGTGGAATTATGAAAGGGAGTTATGAGCAGGAAATATGAAAAGACAAACTGAGTTAAGTTAAAATCTAGTTATTTAGTAAATAAGTAAATTTGAATCAATAAAATTAGGCAAAAAATAAATTATTTATGTACCACGGGCTGGTTCTAACTGATTCTAATGATTTTGGGCTAAAAAAAGGCCTCGGACATTTTGTTGCCACTTGATCATTAGAGCCCTTGGTGCATAAATAACTAATTCATTGTACATTTATACTGTTTTCGTTTCAAATTGCTAAGAGTGAGGTAATAGGGCGGTGTGCCATTAACATTTTCACAGAATGGAACAAATAAGATGTAATATCACGGCAAATATAAAAATGATTAACGGAATCAAGCGAGAATCGGAGGGAGGGAGAGAGAATTGCATCATAGCGAAGGAGGAGGAGAAAGATAAGGAGGGAGGACGTAGGCGTGGGCGTGGCCGCCGACGGCCGCGGAGGCTCTAAAAGCACTAACGAGCGCCACAATGCCACGTGCAGTGCGCTCCTTCTGCCTGGGCGGATGCGGGGAGACGCTCCGCTCGCGGCGGCAGGTGCTCGGCGGGGCGACACCGGGGACGGGCACAGCCGCTCCTTCTGCCGCCGCCACCTCCACAGCCGACGCCGCCGCTTCGGCCACTGCCGTCGTCTACACTTAACCCATCACCATCTCCGCCACCGCGGCGACCGCCGGCAACACGCGCCAATCCGGCTATTCGCAATCACCGGTCCCACCGGTGACACCGTCGGCGTTGCCATCGCTATCGTCTCCTCGTCGGCCGTTGCCGTCCCACTGTCACAGCCATCGCCCCCTCCACAGTCACCGCCACCTCCGCCCGTCTCCGCCGCCCACAGCGTTTCCGGCGCCGCTACCACACCGCCACAGCCGTCTATACACCAATTAGCGGGCGCCAGAAAAATCCATCACGCGCGTTGAAGGGTTCCCGCTGGAGGTGTATGCATGACAAACGTATTCCCCGCGCGCCATTGTGCCGCCGAGTGCCGTTACCTGCCGCCCCCCCCCCGCACAAGGAGCGCTATGATCGCACTGCGGGAAGCGAAACGTCGCTCCTTCGGGCGCTGCCGAAATAAATGCGAGTTATTTCCGCCTCTCTGCACGCGTCTCAGCGCCAGACGTAAGGCGGCGGACGGATATTAAGTGGCGAGTAACTGTGCATGTGTTTACACAGCAGACGTTGCGCGAGATATCTGATCAAAACATTGCAGGCACCGAGGATAAAAGATACTCACGGGCTATCTAAAAATAAACGAAGCTTGTTTTTCATCCTTCTTAATGCAAATACAAGTAACATAAATCATTGTATCAAAACACAAATTATGGGTATTATCTTTTGGCGTGTATTGACAACACTTCTCGATAGAAATAATATTACAGGAGAAACTGAATACATTTGCAAGAGAAGCTAATAAAGGTAAAATCTAAATTCATCATAAAAGTTGAACATTCCGTTTTTCGCGCTACAATGAAAAACTAGATTGAATTTTAAAACAACTCCAGTAACGGAAAACCAAAACAACAGCGTTTTTAACAATTCTATCCCCATGATTTCGGCTACGAACTGTAAATTGAACCACGAATAATACATGAATATAACGCTACATCTTTTTTGCATTTATAGAGGTAATAGAGGCATTCTGATCACTAAGGCATACAAAAAAACGGAAATGGTTATTGGAAAGACACAAATGAAAGTCTGTAGCAATATTGTTTTTAAAAAATTGAATCAAGAATTATCCCAAGAAGATTTATTCATATTTATTACATTTACAATTCACATTATTCATATTTATTCACATATTAGTATTATGATCTTCTTGGCAATGCACGTGTTAAGTAATCTTAAGATACACATATTATTTTAACGCTTTACAACACATCACTGATCGGTATGTTCTGTGTTTCTATTTCAAGTCACTTAGACTTAAGAATCTCCGACATTTAGATTTCAAAGGTATAAAAAATCAACGTGTACGTCAACGCTAGATATAATGATAAAGCGAGACAGGAACATCGCTTCTACTCAGAACGACACACTATATTTAAGGCATCAATGACCTCAGCAATGGTTACGCCCGGCTTTTTATTGATTGTTTGATGATTCCGAGAGCGTATCTGATGAAGTCATTAGTCCCATAAGTGTAGTGCATGTTTTCTCCTCTGAACGTGGCGATGATTTTCCCATTCTAGATGGTGAAATCTGACTAGATAGCGTGATTTTCCCCAAACAGATATATCGCGCCAGCCGGGAAAAGCTCTATACTCTCGAATAGTCTCCTGGCATGTGTGGTGCATGTAAGTGTAGTAAATGTAAATAAGGGGTAAGGAGAGAAGAAGGAAAAGGAAGGAAAGATCGGGCGCAGTCCGCGACCCGTTTCTTAAGGTACAGCTCCGGCATTCGCCCGGTATTAATCGGAGAAACCACGGAAACTATCGATCAAAGCAGCCAGCCACTAGAAATCTCCTCCAGATAGGGACTGAATTCTATCTAGCTATCTAGTTAGCGCGGAAAATTCTGCCACCGTCGGGACTCAGCCACATCAGTTGATGCCTTGAGCCACCTCTCCCGTTTTGGCATGCCCGGAACCAATACTCACAGGCTAACTTCAATGTATTTGAGCCCCTTACGACAGTTGAAATAATTAATTAAAAGTTAACAACGCTCCATACGACCTCTCCCACTTCGCCCACGCGGGCGTTCCGCTCAAACGCTCTCCCGAGAACGACAACCTCCGCCCATCCATCCTCCGGCCGGGCACCAACAGGAGAGCTCTTCCGCTAATGACCCTCGACTGATCAATCAATACAGTAATTAATTCCTCTCGCTGGATCATACATATTGCTCGCACTCGGCGTGACTAAAAACGCACTCTCTCCTAGAAAGGAGGCGGGATGGAAAAACGCGCGTCCCACCGATGAGTACGCGCGGCAGATAGAGGAGCGGCGCGGCGCGACGGCGCGGCCCCGTGAGACTGCAAAAATGGAACACCCCGGTTCTTTGGCGACTGGACATGTGCAAGAACAAAAAGGGCCCGGAATGGAAACTGTTATCTAGTTCTTGTAACGAGTTTCGAGTCTTCGGGAAAAAGAAAAGACGCGGAACCGATTATCGAAATAGAGGGGACTCGGTGTGTAATTCCTGCACGCCTGTCGCCTGCTCTGGACTACTCGATCGACGACGACGGGTTGAGGACGTGTCAGTGACTGAAGCTCACTGTCCGGTTTCGGATATCATCTGACGCTGTATCATCAAATTTAGAACAAAAAGCAGACTGTCTTCTATCAACATCAATTCACTTTCTTTATACAATCATCAAACAAATTGTACAAAAATAATTAGAATTCCAGACATAAATTCACTGAAAGGATTAACAGGTGCACAAAGGGCAAACATACATTAAGCCATTAACTTAACCCCTCCTGATGGTCGAAAGGGCAGCAAAATTGCTGGGATACCGGATGCTCGTGACCCCCAATATTAACGGCAATACGTACAGAAAATAAACATCGATGACGGAACTTGGTAGACCTTCTTTTCTTAAACCAACTCTACATGGTACATGGCCCATAACGCTTAACAACACACTGTCCTTTCCAACAACTACATTTCACAGAGAATGCCCCCAAACGCCCGGCTAACACGCGAGCAGGGAACGGGGGACAGCACATAAAAGCTCGAAAAAAACAAAAACACATTTCACAGAAAGCCGTTCGCGCATAGGTAGTTAAGGACTTGGCGGCCCTCCTAAGTTCCGCGAGAATAACAGTAAACAAAATTATCTCCACGCCCGCCCTGCCCACC
>BOPP01000037.1:6941278-6958435 GCA_017312745.1 Gryllus bimaculatus
AGAGAGAGAGAGAGAGAGAGAGAGAGAGAGAGAGAGAGAGAGAGAGAGAGAGAGATTGAATAAACATTGTTCGCAAAGGTGGAGAAAAGTTTTTTAATTTCATTTTGGAAAGAGATTGAAAAGAACCTTCTATTTTATTTTTTTTACAGACAAATTATTTTTTTTCTTTGTTCATCAATCTAGATAATCTATCAATCTAGTACATCAATTAAGAAAAAATTCTAAAAATCATATTTTTATCGACAAAAAGGTATTAATCAGGAATATAAATACATTACATTCTCATTATATTTAAGAATTTCGAACTTTTCTTACGAGTACGTTATACATAGGCACAATTTCAAATACATTATATCACTTTTCAATGGTAGCAGTACCTTGTAAATTCTCGAGTGAACCTTCATAACTCGTCTTTCCCTAATCGTATGCTTCCGTACGTTGCAACTGACAAATGTTTTCGTTTATATCGGTTTCATCACTAGCTTTTGCACACTAAAATGAACGAAACGCGAGGTAAAATGCTCAATATGAAATGAGAAACTAAAACAATAAATAATGGAGATTGATGTCGCAAGTGGGAAAGTAAGGTCGAACAAGCAACGAAAGAGAGTATGAGTCAAATTGAGAGATGTGGCTCAGAGCATTTAACTTAATTCACTGAAGTTCCTCTGCCCGGAAGGTCCCACGTTCGAGTTCCGACATTGGCAGGATTTTCGATCCTAGCTCGTCAGGTAGGTTGAATTTAGTTCTAGTCTGGAAGAGAATTCTAGCGGCTGGCTGTTCTGATCGGTAGCTATTCCATAGTTTATCCGATCAACACGAGGCGAATGCCGGAGCAGTACCCTAACAAACGGGCCACGGACCGCGTCCGATCTTTCCTTCCTCTTCCTTATCTCCGCATCCAGCGGAGGAAGATTACCACCGAGGTAGAAAGAGGAGCAATATACACTACAGTTACGGGACTAATGACCTCAGACTTTGGCGCACCAGAAATCAATAATCAAAGACAATCTGAGACTAATTGTGAGTCAACAACGGCGGGTTGGGATGAGTCAAAGAAGCCGGAAAATGAGATCACACGACTTGAGTAAAGAATCAACCCGATGACAACATTTGATTCGGCCGATGCAGAGGCATCGGAAGGAGTTGAGCTCAAACGATGTGAAGCAGGGGCAGCGACGCGAGGAGGGACGGGGCGGGAGACGCAGCGATAAGTTGTAATAGCAAGGCGGGGCGATGTAAGAGCATAAAGAAAAGTGGTGACACGACGACACGGAAGGGCGGGGAAGCAGATTTGTGAAGCCAGGTGGTGCGGCCTGATAGTAGGCGGGGCTGTAGGCGTGGCCCTCCACCAAAACAGCAAAGTCATCTGATCTTCGTGGAGTTACCTCCCAAGACAATTTAAATACAAATACATGCATTTTTTTCATGCGTCTTTCCCAGGGTTATCAGACATCCTCTTTCAGAACACAATGTAAAAAAAATCCAACATAAAAAGCAAGGGCGATATATCGGTATTTTTCAATCGCATATCTCACAATATCATGCGGATATTAAATTCGGGTGTAGGTCATTTTGACTCTTAGATGAGAACACAATTGAATAAATGTACACTAATCAGACATGTTGAGAGACATTGCTCATCATAAGGTGGAAATTTGCAGTCAATCATAAAAACAATAAAAGTAAATGTGACGTCAAAAGCTGCTGTAAAATAATAAAGTTAATACAATATAATGAAGTACTGAAAAATGCAGTTACACTATTTCAGTCAAAAGAGGAAAACAATCACATATCTAAGAGTGCACAAAACACAAAACTGAATTGGATAGTTGCTAAAATCAAACAAGTCAGAGTTTAGCTAAATAAAGCCATTCATACACAGATCCAGCCAATCACCAGTTTTTAAAACAATTTACAGCGTCAGCGACGCCACATTTTTCTAGTAAACAATATTACCAAAAAAATACGACTTAGATACTATAGACCATCACATCACCTATCTAGTTACTAAATTCTTTTCAAACATATCCCAAATATCTTTACTATCATTACACGGACACGTCAAATATCATCATACAAAATACAAACTTTCACATTTTCCTCAAGAAATTCTCCAAACTCAATTCCGACCAACCGTTGTATTTGTTTTAAGTTAAAATATAATTCAGTTAGCTATTAAGATATCTTAAGTTAAATTGAACTTAACTATGCAATCACCACCTGAGTAAATAAATAAAAAAAGACGACAACAAGGCATTTAGTTTCAGATGTTCTCAAATTAAATGAACAACTCCGATTGTGGTTTGTCTTCTGGGAAGATTTTAAAACGGCAATCACTCGGTTATTCTACAGTTGCGCACTCACTCTGTAATGCGTTTTTAAAATTTATGAAGCACGCCGAATGAAGAGTTTTCATTATCCAGAGCATGTAATGAGCGCTGCGACCGGGCGAGGCTTCTGGCGAAAGCTTTTATAGAAAAAGTTGGCGCCCGCCACTCGTGGTCGGCCAATGGGTTAATAGCTTGACCTCGGAAACGCGCAGCTCAAGAGACGACGGCTCTCGGTGCCAGCCTTTGAAATGTCATTAGTCATCGGGATGCACATAAGCACGGTGAAACGGCGTTTTCAGGCAAAATCGCTGCTTTCTTATTTCTATGTAAACATCATTCGAAGTAAATGGCTTCCGAATGGAAGAAAGAACAGACCTCGTATGAGAAGAAAAAAAAATAGAAAATAAAACGCCGTCACTGATGACAACGCGAAAAAGTCACATGAAGGAAATGTTGGGTACCTTTTTGAGATGAAAGTATTTCATTAAATATAAGGTGCAATTGTAAAAATTAGGAAGATTATAGTGTATGACGGTAAAATGCTTAGAAAGTCGCAGATGAAGAGGTTACAGAATGCCACTGAAAGTCATAATTTGCTATTTCATTTAAGTTATGGCAACTTAAAGCAGCTTACTGAAATTTCTGGAAGTTCTTACTTGAGAAAAAACGTTTCGGAGAAATGGTATTCAAAAGATGCGCCATTCCCACACAGGCCGAAAAAGTAAATTCCCTGATGCTGGAAGTAATACGTGTGCAACGGCTTACGGATGCTCTGAAGCGGAACTTACGAAAACACGAAAATCTGGCAATAAGGGTTGCCTGAAATATCAAATGACCCTGTATAATGTTTTGAAACACTATATGTAGATCAACACTCGAAGGAACAAACAATGAAGTTTCATTTTTAAAATCTATAGCTTAAGTAATATTGCCATCTCGAAGAAATGAATAAGTGTGTGAGGAAAATGATAACTCAAAGCAAATTACAAAAGGAAATATAAGTAAGTAAGATATTAGTATTAGAAAGAAGTAATTGAAATTTTAATTCGCAAAGAAATTGATACATTGCAAAGACAGAATGCAAAATTCATCATTGTATTTCAAAACATCAGATTCCATTTTATCCGAAAGAAGGAGTAGCTACAATTAGTTCAACAAATTCAGATTAAAATTATCAAATAACAATATTAAGCAGTACAAATTCAAACAACTCAGAAAAAAAGAGAAAGCGTGGATACATGAAGGAAGAATCAACGACACGCAACCACATAGCATGATGTACGAAAAATACTTGTAAGAAATTCCTCTTCCATACACTGGAATTGAAAAAAGGAAATCAATACATAAAATCTACGTCATAAAATTTCACGTGTACACATTGTTTTAAAATATAACAAGATACAAATATAGCGTTGACTGGCACCCACTATGAAATAAACATTTTTAATCTTTTCAAAAGCATATACTATGCATAAAAATGTACATTATAAAAAGGTAGGTAAATAGGATAAAGAAAAGTATCCGTACGAAAGGTAAGTCTGCCAAGAGCAAAGAAAGCAGCGCGAGGTGGAAACCATCGCCCCAACACGATCACCCACACCGCCACCGTGCTCGCATGAGTGATGGGGCCCCTTTCGCGACGTAATTATTTATTATTTTAGCGGCAGCGATGAATAATGGAAAGGTCATCCGTGCCTCGGCGATGCCGCCCGAGTCCGCGGGCAGGGCGACGGGGGGCGGTGAGAGCCGGGGAGACGGAGCAGGCCGCGGTTGACATCCAGTCGCCGAGAGGACGGCCGAGACGGACCCGGTGAACGGCGGGCATGCTTAACAAAGGGTCGGGGAGACGCTTCACTAAATGCGGAGGAGGCGGCGGCACAACGATAGCGGGTGGAGGGCGGGAGGTAGCAGTACGTAGGAGGCGGTGGGTGCTGCGACATCCCATATGATGCGCAGTTACTGAAGAGTGGCGAGGAGGGAACGGCTAGAGGCGAAGCTAGCTAGGGGGACGGCAAATAACTAATTTAGATACGAGAGAAAAGAGGTGAGAGAGGCGAGAGACAGGTGGCAATGTCGAATCCCGCGGTGGGTCGCGTGCAATTTGCCGAGCGCCGAACATTCGGTATTCTCCTTATCCACCGCGTGTCGGTCTTTTGCACACATCAACGGAAGCGAACATTCGCCGAGCACGTTAGCTGCTCGGGATTGGGCGAGCTGCGCTCGCAACTCGGCGAACGCCGAGTGTGTGGAGCCGCCTTTAGACGGGGGCGCCGGGTGTCGCCGGGCAGCGGCGGGCGGCGACAAGAACGACGGGCGCGCGGCGACGAGCGGCAGACGCTCCTGGTGCAACCGACTCACGAACGCCGCCGAACAAATTGTCTCGGGATGATAAAATATCGGGACGCGACCGCGCAATATTTATGGGGCCCGCTTCGATTATCTCCTATCTCTTAATACAATGACGGATTCCGGCACGCACGGACAGGGGGAGAGATGTTCGGCCCCGGCCTGCTGTTTGTTCCTAGTGTCTGCGAAGAGAAGACGTATGTGTTTTGTTTTTGTGTTCCGCCGCCGCTCCGCCTAGCTTCCCCTCGCGCGCTTAATAAAAAGGTTATCTCGAAACAACAACGCTGAAGTCAAAAGTCAAATGAGTTTCTGTGTGACAACGATGGAGAAGTTCTGACCACTTTCAACTCTACGTTTGTGTTCGCGAGAAGCTCTCGACAGGGCATTCGTGGGCGCATGTGGGTAACATTTGTGAAAGGAGAACGAATCACAATGGAAGGAAAAAGAGCGATTCTCTAATGAGGATTCCAGCTCATTTCATTCCGAAGAGTTCTAGATATATTTCTTGGTTATCAAATACCCAGAAGTAGAATTGAATTCCTAGTAGAAACATGAACATTTTAACTCATTTCCTCTGATTTCTTCCAAGACCAACATTTTAAAAAATATTAATTCCTTCCAGGCGACTGTAAGTCAGTGAGATCACATCTTTTACTGACACCAAAACTGGTAAGCCTTTTTATGTTCTAAATCCAAACACAAATAACGTTTAAAAAAATGTTAAGAAAAAGAGTTGAAAATAAATTTAAAAAAACAAAAACTCCTCTATTAATTTTGGATATTGACCATGTCAGGTGTGTGACGACCTACATCACAGGATGTCATACATATTTTTGTAAGCCTTTAAAAAAAGATTTTTCCATTATCACGGAAAGTAAACAAGAAAGTGAAATAAAGAATATTTCCGCAAGGACTTTCTGCAAACCTGTTTTGACGGGCCCACATTCCCTGCAGAGTGGGCGGAATTTAAGCCCCTGTGGTACGCAGAAGTGGACGGCAAGAGATGCAAGCTCCACGGAGAGGGTGCCCCAATTTCACACTTTACGACATGGAACTGGACCCTGGTCCATTAGCCACGTTACTCTTAAAATGTATGAGTGCCTTGATTGCCTAATTGCTATTCAAAAGAACGGAAATTGTCCCACAGGAGCGCATGTAATCTCGCCTAGAGGCAGAAACACGATTCTGGGCGATGAAGTCGGAAGGGCTGGTGTCTCTAAATGGGAAGAGCATTAGTGAAAACGGAAGATGTGTTCTGGGTGTGCGCAAATATACTGTGATTTGCTTTCTCCTTTGTGGTTTTCATTGATTTATCCAAATACGTGCGCAATTTTCCTAATTACATTTTAATACACAGTTTCGTTCATGTATTCAATTACATATTCATTTATAATTTTTTCTACTTTATCATTCATGAAATAGTAACATATATTACAATTATTTTATCATAATTCTGACCAACTGTAAAATAATTACACAAATTGAGAAATTTTTACGTGGGCCTACAATATTATTGAAATTACTTATAATATTTCATTAAACTAGTGGGGAAACAAGTTTGGAAACCTACCAAATGAAAAATCACGGCTTCAGAAAAACAACCATCCATACACGCACGTTATATTAATCATTCTAATATATTATATTTAAGATCAATTTTTTAATGTTACAAAACTCTTGGTAGTATACCAAAAACGTACTACTAATCTGAATAAATGTATTAAGAGAAGATTTTGTCTAGAGGAAAGGGATATAGATGTAGTGCGCAGCTGACTAGATGTTTTCTTATAAAAAACTTTCATTTACGCACAATTAAAAATGTATTGTAATTGTTCATTTATATAGTTACTTATAACGTATAAACAATGAACGTGGAGTCGCCATCGCAAAACGCAATGGGGACGTAAGCCCCGCGGGCAGCGACGGCGCCACTTCTGTGACCGGCAGTGCATTTACAAGCAAGTGGGGCATCCAGGGTAGGGATCTGCCAAATTCACGAAACTCGATGTGAAGGTACACCTCCATAGCTGCAAAAATTCATATTCGAATAAGTCAGCTGTAAACTAACACCCGTCATTTATATTTAAGGGTCGACACCGCCAATTAAGATTTTCAGCCTGCTCGAGGATGAAATCCTAGTTGTCACTCAACCACAGCGCTTCGCAGAACCGGAACATTCCTGTGGTCAAGCTGCCGATAAGTTATGTACTACCGCTTCATCATGGGGCTGGGCTGTAACAATATTCGTCCACCATGGCTCAAGGGAACAAGAACAGTGTTTGCTAGTCAGTTTTCTAGATTTTAAAATACAAGCGATCAAGAGTTGAAGGAACCAATAAAAATTACTTCCCTCTTTCATTGTAATAAAGCAAAAATTATGTGTAGTTAAATGAATTACGACCTTGAAGTAAGTAACAAATACTTCTATTTCATGTATTTCTTCAGTTGCTACTATGATGTTTCTCTTGTGCAGTTTCAATAAGGTTTTCCATCGCACGTAATTACGTAAATGCATTTTTTTACACTTCATTTCTTTTGTTTCTGCCCAAATAACACGTTGAACAATATTCACAGACTGGAACATGATGCCTATTTAGTAATATCGTTCACAAATACAGGTTTTGACTCCCTGTAAAATTGATGATATAGCCAAAGCCCGTGCCGTAATATTAACACTTTTTGCGGTAGATACTTTCAATTCATATTAATTATCTAAATCACCTTCATTACACCTTACATCACATACAAACTTTCAACAATAATTACGTCGGACATGTTCCTTAACCTTGTTCTAGAAATTTCACTCATCATCATCAAAGTAAGTCGCTAATAAGTTCTCAATTAGGTTCCTTCACGAATTCGCACTATACAAGACACACGGTCCACCACTTCACGCTTTCGAAACGCACGCAACACTTAATTCCTACGACGTCCCGGAGTACACAACCGAACGGCTCATTGCAGATCGCAGCAGCTTTGCAGTACGACGATCACGTTCAACGATCGAGGTAAAAGGAGGCTTAAAAAACGAAAACAGAGGGCAAACGCGAAAAAAAAGACGCTTCTGGAGCAGTCGCGAAAACAATCGGCAGCTGGAAACCAACAAATGACTTGGAAGTCGGAGGAGACGCGCGAGGCAGCAGGCGCGAGCGACGGACATGCGCAGACTGACGGATGCACTCCTCGACATGCACCATCTGATACTCGAGCCTCGGTCCTCAAGATGAGCAGGCTTCTGCATTGCGGACATGCCGTAATGGGCACCTAGATACCGGTCCAGGTGAGCAGTGTAGCAACCGCGCAACGCAGCACCGACGCGCTCCTGGCTTCGAATTACGCGAGAGATAAGGGTGATTTCTATGCGAGTGGAAGGAGAGTGGTGATTCCGACATGGGGTTGATGGAGGATAATTGCGTGGTCGAGAAGGGCGGGTGCGCGTGGTGTAGGAACGGAATGAAAGGGAATACAACTTTTAGATATTGTGTTCGTCGGCATCGGCTATATATCCTCACGCGGGATATATCCTCACTTTCCTTCTAGCACAGGTTACTTCTGCTTCCAAACCGCTCAAGGCCGTCACTCTCCCCCCCCCGTCTTCTCTCCCCTCGCCGTTGCATCGTCGCCTCAATTCTACTGAAACGAGTCATATCACCCTTAATTCTCATCGTCCCCTGCCTTCGTCACCCTCCTGCCTCCGTAACAGATTTCTCAGCTTTCTCGTACGCTTGCTACCCTATAACTCTCACCCCTCGCTACAACCTCGCTACCGCTGGCTACGCCACGCTTCTAGCATCGGCCCACACTCCTTTCCCGCATTCACCTTGCCGCCTACCCCACCTCAACCATTGTTTTGTCATTAGCGGTGCGTACCCGCCCACGAACCAAACCTATGCCTACTGTGGCATTAATGCCATACGTCTTTTCAGTTACTCCCCAATCTCCAAGTGCCATTTTTGGATTGTCGCAAACATTTCTACGTGGCTTCCTCTCTCGCCATTGTCACTGGCCAGTTCCCTTTTCGTCACAGTCACCCTCATGGTCTCTTCATCGTCAGACCACCACAGCGCCCGCCGCGTCTTCCCACCCATCGTCACTCCCCATGCACACTTTCTCTCCCGTCTACCGACTCATTTTATACCCAATGTGACTTCGACAACAGCATCAGTTCCTTTCTCCATACATGATCTGCCATTACCTCAGCAAATCGCTTCGGAAATTCGGGGTCTTCCCGCCTTCGTCAGCCACGCCCTGATAGTCCAACATCCTTCGTACAGCCTCGTTGCTAACCTTGCCACTTCCCTTTCCCTTGCGCCCTCGCCGTCGCCCCCACGCCACCCACAGCCCCCTCGAGTCCCCGCGCGCCGCCGCCCCTCCCCGCCGCCGCCCGCCCGTGTTATCGGCGCGAGGGCCGCGCGCTGTACGGCGTAATTGGTTTGCCTCCGCCGGGTTACCGTCGCGCGCCTGTCAGCCCGCGCTCTATTGAAGGATTACCTTACCGTCATTAAAATTCACGAGCTGATAAAAATGAAGAGGTACATTTGCATCGCTATGTAACAATCAAGAGGGTTCCCTATAATATGCATACTAGTAAATTCGTTTTATTCCTGCTGTGCCCGGCGGATCTTTCAAATCACGGCGTCTCCAAATTATACGGCGGAGCGCGTAGCGCGGAGATTCAGACAATGGTGAGCAAACACACGGCAAGAGGCGGGCGGGGGTGGAGGCGGGAGCGGAGGAGGAGGCGCCGCGGTGCGTCATGTAAGCCGCCCGCCGCCCCCGCCGGCGCCGCAGGGCGCCACCGCCGGCGACTCCACCGTTCCGAGAAGACGCTGCCGCCCCCACCGCCGCCAGCGCCGCCACGTCGCTCGACGAGGAAACGACCGTGGCGGGGAACGAGCGCTATGAACTAGTGCAGTGCCGACCAAAGACGAGCGCGGACGACATCGAAGCCGAGCGAAGCAACGTCACTCACGGGCGAAATGGCCCAACTGCGTGTTCATCATTTCTGTGTCATATTTCTTTATTTTTTTTTTCGTGTAAATAATAAACATACCTCGGTATTTCTAACAGGATATCTCAAATTCTCGAAGAAGAACATGACTAAAAACGTGAATAGTTTTCAGTCGTGTTCATTTGCCCTTATATACACAGTGAGTGGTAACACAAATTTCGGTAAGTCGAAATATTATATAATTCGATTTTTTCGTCCTCAGATCTAGATCTACTCGAAATATGATGAGTAACAACTCTGATGGGACAACGAAAATAATTTGTATTGGTTTTCTTTTTAACTCAGTTAGCTCTGGTAAAACATTAGTTCGTGAACACACATAAAAACTTCTGAAAAATGGAACATCTTTGATATCAGTTCTTCTGCACTTTATAAATAGTAAATAACATCACAGACTTTTTTTTCAGACACGAAAATATTCCCTGACTGAGTCCTTTATCATCTCTTTCGCGTATTGACGTACGCCATAACTGAAAACGCGTTGCAATTAAGTGCCGATATCTCCGGAATGCTGACAGGTGGCACAGCCATCGTCGTTGTGAAAAATAAGAGAAGCTATCAAACACGAGGAAAAACAAACCTCCGTCTGTAGGCAGGAATACCACTTCCACGTCGAGTCGGAGCTAGATTGCACATCACAGGCTGCCTGAAACGATATTTATTACCCTGTGTTTATAGCAATGACATCACCTTTGAAATGTGAAGAGGCTCAGTTCGGCGAAATGCTGTACCAAGAGAAGTAAAGAACGTGAACACGGAATTGAAATACATTCACCTTTTTCTCCCATTGTGTCCAGTACACTGAGAAATGCTTTTGAATGAAAACCTAATGCGAGTGATTGGTTCACAGCAAGTTCATATAGAAGTTCTAGAAGCTATTTTCTTGATGACGATTTCTAGGAATGAAGTTACTATTGCTTCATGGCCACGATCTTCAGTGTTTCAAAAGAGAAATTTATGATTATCTAAAATATACGAAGATACAGAGAAGAATTGTGAGTTTACAGACTTCATGAGATAATTATTAAAATTATTTAAAAATACATTTTGCGAAAAAAAATCATTCATTTTAGAACATTCTCAAGAAATAAGGAAGAGCTTTCTTTAGAACTGAATAAATCAATGACATACTATATTTCTTTTTGACGGAATCCTGTTATTATTAATCAATACTTTTTATAATTGTACCTTAAAGTTTTATAAGCCTTTGAAGTAATCGAACAAGGAAGTTGGTAATGAAGAATAGATAAACTAGAGTCGCCTTGCAAGGCAGTCTAAAGGATTTGCGGATACTGAGTTCAGAACATTACCGCACGGGGAACCGGCGGCTTCAATGTTTCCTTTGAAAATGGTTTTAATTTTTTGACTGAAAACGTGCCCTGAACAGTATTTCTAAGCGTTCAGGCTACAATAGTTAGCATCCAACACAACACAGAGGAAATTATTTAAATTTCAGTGCACATACGTTTGCAATTGTGATTAATCAAAACTCACTATCTTTGTTACATTTACTAAGATAAGAAATTATTTTAATTTCCGAATTTTTCGGCCTAACATTCCATGATTTTCATTACTGCACAAATACGATTGCATCTGCACTAAATATGAAGTTATTGAAAACTAAATATAATTGTTACTTTTATAAAAATTAAATTATCAGCTTAAATATATCTAAATACTGCAGATATTTGAAATCCGACAAATAAACCCAAATATGACCGAACAACATCTATGGTCTTTACGTCCAAGGTAATAGACAAATGATATGAAACACATAGTGCAGTGCTTAAGTCTTAGGACAGGTTACAAATGGGCATAAAACCAATATCGCGGCCAGAATTCAACGTCGCCGTTTCCCACACAGTTCCGCTAGCATCTCAAGAACGTGAGCAGCACGAAATTGTTGGTGGGGACGATGCAATAGATAAGGTACTATTACAAGTGTTCCCTCCAATGTACCTTAAATAATAAAAAAATGACGAGATGCGGTCCCTCGTCTCCCCCGGTGGTCACGCCCACCGCCAGCCCCCAAGCGCCCAGTCCGCGACCCGATGTGTCCTCGCGCCGCCCTGGGCGGGTGTGGGGACGGGCGGCCGGGGTTGCAGCGCCGTGTTCTATGGTAACGAGGGGCGGCCGAGGAAACGCTGAGTAACGTCCAAGGGGGCGGTTGACGTCGCACGCGAGTGACAGTGGGGGAGCCCAGGTGGGGAGGGAAGTGCGTGGGCAAACGAGTGGACGCGACGATGGGCGGAAGAGAGCGAGCGAAACGAAGAACGCCGGTTTGGACATGAAAGAGCATTGCAGGTGGAATACAATCATCAAGCTCGTGTGTGACAAATGTGGATAGAACCCGGTTGAAATGAGAAGCAGAGTTAATACAACAATTGAGCGAGAAATATGTTTAATAAATCGATAGTAAATGGAAATGATTTAGCGGCATTCTGCCATCAATATCAATTAGAGAAGGTTCTATAAAATATTACACATGGGAAAAGTTAGTAAGGAAATTCTTGACAATAGAGAGAACGCAGAAAGAGAAAAGGGAAGCAAGAACTGAGAAGAAAGGAAGGAGATGAGGGTCGAAAGAGAAGAGACGAGGAAGAAGACAAAATAGTGCAAAAAAAGAAAAGAACGAAAGTAGACTCTTGACAGAGAATATCAAAGAAAATTACCAGAAAAATACACAAGCGAAAGAAGCAGTGATTGGGGCGAAGGATCCTCCAGCTCGAAGCCAGAGCACACAGACCGTCCGGGGCGAGGTGAGGCGAGGCAGAGCGCGTTGGAGCGGGCTGAGACGGGGCGGGGCGAAGCGAGACGGTTTGGAGTCGGGTGGGCGTGGGCGGGTGGGCGCGGCAGAGCCGTTGCAGCGCGCGGGCCGTGTTCCGAGGGCATCGCGCGCAGCGGAGGATGACGGGGCCGAAGGGCGACACTTGGACCCTCCCCCTCCTTCCCTCCCCTACCCCGCGCCCCGTGTTAACACTGCTCCCCCCGCGCCGGCGCTGTTCGCCGCGGCCCTTGAACTCTGCGCGCCCACGCGACAACCTGTGTTCTCTTCTCGGGATTGAGTTCCGTATGGCGATCAGATTGGCCCCTCCATTAGTCACGGGAGACACGTGGGACTCACGAAATAACTGTGACGTTCCGCACGCAGCTGCCGCACTGTCACATAACTTATGCGGTCGTGTCGTCAACAGATAAAATGTACATTGCGAGAAAGAGCTTTTTGTGCAAGTTTGAGCTTATGGCCCCTTCCAGACAATGAAGCTAAATAAAAGGAAAGCCTTAGCATATGAAGTCTCTTTATTCCTTCAATTACAATACTCCCTGCTATCCTTTTTTAATTGACTGAAAATGTTACCTCCATAATATAATAAAATCTAAACAAACTATAATAAAGGTAAATGGCGATATCATTTCAAATACAACGAAATAAAACGAGAATAAATAGGCTTGTAAAATAATGAGTGCATGTACCTATGGGCGGGATATTTAAAAATGTATTTTCTCAACGTTTATTATTACATAATATAATTCGATTGTATTTATTAACTGTACGAAAGTTACACGTCTCTTCCTCCAAAACATTCTACACGTCTGGAGAAGAGCAGTCTGAACCGTTCTGCCATTTCATTACTTTTCACGTCGGCTGGTCATGTTTCTTGCCACGCACACGCTGGAAAAGTCCACACGGTGACTTGGTAAAACAAAGCGTTTACCCAAGCGATACGCGTCGAAATCTGCGGATGATTGATGGGGCAACTCATCGCATCCGAGCCTGGGAAAACTGGCTGTCGAAAAGCGCCAGGGCGCAGCCGGACGGGCCGGGCCGGGCCGCGCCGCGATTCAGGAATGAAGGAAGTCATCACGCAGAAGAAGCACGCTCCTAGAGGCGGGGGCGGGGTGTGTTGATGGAAGTTAAATCATCTTTATGTTTACAGACACAGCTCAACGCATAGCTAAACGTAACTCTTAAACTGTCGTTACGGCCGGTTTCCGCCACGTATTAATCACGACGCTAAGCAATTTTTGGTCCTATTAAATATGTTCCTTCTCCGAAAATACAAAAACACTAAACCTTACTTTTTTAATTTCATTAAGCAATTACACTCAATTATTCATTGTGACGAAATATTCAAAATATTGTAACTAGAAAATTAAGAAATTATTATTATTTTTGAAAATAGATGAAATGCCTATAAAACGGAATAATCAAGATATTGAAAAAGTAAGGAAAAATCTCCATTCTTATATTTTTAGGTGGTTGGTAAATATGATATATACGTCTTTTTTTTACTAGCGATCTTCTACTAACAATATTGGTTTGAAAAAAAATATTATGATTTGTAAATAATGATTTTTTATATATGCCAACAATAAATAATTTACAAAAAAATACAAATGAAGCTTTCTCACAAAAAACACTCGTTGTACATATGCCCTCCCCATACGCAGTTTTTTTTATTACCACGTCTGAGATTTAAAAGATGTGTAGCTTTGATATTATTTTCTTTTGTAATATTTTTATATAATGAAGAAATGTTTTCATATCAACACGAAACTATAGCATATCATATACAATACCATTCGATGTACATATTTTTGGCGTCTTGCTTTGCATTAAACGTAAAAAAGTTTAATGTTTCAAATAAAAATCCTAGCAGGTATGTCATCGCCAGGAAGGAAGCAAAGCGCCAGGAAGGAACGGTAGTGTCATCCTGGGCTTCTTCCAAGACTGACAGCTGACTGTAGACGCAGCGGCGCGGACGCAGGCCGGGGGCGGCGGGATGTGGAGCAGGAAAGCCCGGGGGCGGGGGCGGGGGCGGGGGCGGGTCGCCAGACGTCCTCTGTCGCAGCAGCAGCAGCAGCAGCAGCCGCCGCCCGCTGGCCCTTCATCTTTCATCTCTAAGCTCTCCTGACGTCTGTAATCGGATTAGGAAAGATAGCGGGGGCAGCTCTCGCGCAAAGCCAAGACAAACGCGGACTGGGACAACGTGTCTAAAGGATAGAAATTAGGACCTTCTCAATACAAGGCACCAAATGCCCGGGCTGTCCTTCACGATTTAAGAGCCTCCGAAGCGTGGCACGGGCGTCTCGCGGCGGCGAGGAGGGAGGCGGCGGCGGCGGTGACACAGTCGCGGTCAGGGGTCGCCCGGCGGCGCCGACGCGACGCGAAGCGGTCCACGGTGGTGGAGATGGCGGCACGACTGGCATACACGACGTGAAGCGAAGGGGTCAGATGGCGGAAGAAAAGTTCGCGAACTTGGTAGCGAAGAAGACGGGACCAAGTTGAACACGTCCTTGATACTAACTGAAGAGGTCTGGCTACTTGATTATAAAAATGTAATTGTGACAAATTTGACACATCGAAAATAAAAATTTTAGAAACCGCTCTAAAACAAACATTATGATTCGAATGATATCCACACGTGCTCATCGAACTTAATTATGTGTATATTATGGGCTCATAACTTACTAGCATACGTAGAAACTAACTGAGAAATCTCTGGATTTGCACAGTTTTCGTCTGCCACACAAAACGTATAAAAACGAGCACTTTGCATTGTAAACGTATAAAAACGAGCACTCCGTATTGCGACGAATTATGGATGGAAAGACTAAACTCATCGCTCACAACCATATTTCCTAGTTGAAACTGAACGCCAAGTATGTATCCAATAAAATGTTAATTTATGTTCTGATATACATACTGATATATTCACGAGTACAATGTGTGAGAAATATCATAATTAATTCCAATAACTAATTTGTTATGTAATGAAAATAAATGTTTTGCTTTCATGACAAATCATTCTCTAATATGAGACTAAAATAAATACATTATTGATATTTCGATAGAACAATCGCGAGGATTAACTGCCTAATCCGTGCCATTTACAACTGCCAACCCCATTCCCATATAGGGAATAATTATGGTCAAGCTACCCAAGAATACTAGCAGAAGTGACAGATAGGAAACGAAAACGGAGTAATGGTGCAAGACAGGATTGTAGAATGAACCAAAGAGTTTAAAGGGAGTGGTGATGTCGATGGCGAAGACTACGTGGAATGTGCAAGAAATAAGACAACCAATGCCAGGAAAGGAGCACCGGGAATATCATCCACTCAATGCAATCTTTTTGTTCATTCAATTTATTTAAAACATATCACAGATCGATCACATCACATTGTAAAAAAGTATAATTCTCGAAAAAAAAATGCTCCAACGCAAAATTTTAGGATCTAAGTTTTAATAAGATCTTCGAATTATACTGTGATTCATGTTTCATATTTTTCAATCTTCATTTCACATTATTCTTTTATTTGTAGAATAAAGACAAGTTGCGAACTTTTTCAAAAAAATCATATCATGTGATCTGACTTAGAAAGAATATCTGAACACAAACTTCCCCGTAAACAACAGAAATAAGAATGAGATAATACCAAAGTATCTTGGTACAGCATGTTGAAAGAATAAAATCTATCAGACTTGTGACACTCCTTAACTGCTTCTGGATCCAGCCCTGCATGATCGGCGTGCTATTTTCTGAAGAGGGCGAGCCAGGTTCTCTTAATCTATTTGCTGATCCTCCACGAGCCGGGATCAGATACTCAAAAAGGTCGGCGCACGGCACTAGAGTGTATCAGCGACTTCAATGGGGACATTCGGTCTCGTGGCTGCGGAGAGAAATCTGTCGGACAATTGCGTGACAATTTCTTACATACACACACACACACAAGACAAATGAGCAGGAGAAAGAAAAGCTTAAAAGACAGTTGTTGGGGAGGGGAACAAATATATTCAATAAGCGTGTGTACTATGTATTATATCAGAGCAAAATATTCTATGAAGTAACCCACGACTCACCCACCAACAGCATTACATCAAAGTGCCAGGAATTAGACTTGGCCTCACCTGAAACAAAAAATAGAACAAAATTAATTAAAATATATTAAAAGAAAACAAAACACGCAATTAATGACGATTCTTTAGTTACTGAAATTCAGAACTCCTTCTCTCTTTAATCAAACTCTTAAAGCACCATAATATTCAGTAAGTACGACACAAAAATTATATTTTTTATAAAATGACTTCTTTAATTGCTAAGAAAAGGTACAATCACGGTGAAATCCGTCCACGAAGCAATTTTTTTCATAAAAATCGCCCACCATCACAATGAGTGTTCGTCTAAATCCGATGCACCTCTTATCTGGAAGCCTGGCTAACGAGGCCAGAGCAAAAGCGCCGTGCGTTCTCAAGAGATTATGAAACGATAGTAAATAAGAAAGAAATTCTCTCGGGGGAATTCGCTATTATCCAATTTTATCCAGATCCTCTCTCCAGTAATAACGCGAACAACAACAACAGAAAAAAAAGCATTCTCACAATAAATATCAATCAAAGGAGTGTCGGCAGTGAGCAGCACCATCACGAAGAGGCCCTGGCCGATGGCATCACACCGCCCGCCC
>BOPP01000037.1:6958445-6995727 GCA_017312745.1 Gryllus bimaculatus
CCCGCCCACTCCGCCCCCGAACGATCCCCACACGAAAAATCCATCACGGGACCGCGCGCGCTGGCGCCGCAAACGACTCACTCACGAACTCACGATTCGACCGCGGAGTTCTAAACGGCGTTTATGGAAAACGATTTAAAGGTGAACGACTCACTCCTAGACAGAGAGATGTTTGCGAAATGTTGCACCGGGCGGGCCCTTTTTTCGCCTCGCCGCGCGCGCGGTCGGACTCGGCGTGCAACTTCCGGGGCGGAGGTTCGGCGCTGTTCCTTTCCGAATCGAGCGAACGACTCGGCTCCTGGGTGGCAGAAACCGAAGCTGCATGGCGACAGATGCCCGCAGTTTGCTGAGTGGATTAGCCCCTTCATGTAAAGAAGAGTGAACCTTCAAAACGGACGCTAGTATAATCAGTATTAAGGAGTAAATCAGGAATAAACTTCTTTTCATGGGAAAGGGTTTTTTGCCTTTTCCTTCTACACAAGATTTCCTTCCATGTGCCTTTTGGTCTCACTACTTCTATTGTTCCTCTAGGCATATGGCTGTAAGTTTCTTTAGGAAGTCTGACACGTATACTTCTTTCAAAACTCAGTACCTATATTCTTCTGTTTTCACTCATTCTTAATTCTATAGTCAGAAGCATTTAGATCTTTCACTATTTCTCTATTTGTTTTCACGTCTAAAACACTGTCGTATTGAAATATCAACTTAATAACACTAATAAGAAATAAGAAAACTTATTAATTTATATTATATCACTCTAATGTATAAAAGGACTATTTGTGACAACGATATCCAAATCACTTCCTTATTGTAATTTTTTTATCAACTAGCTACACTTGCGGCTTAAGCTTCCCGGGATTTTTATGTTACACACTGAAAAAACGATACGATGTTGGGATATTCTCAGGCGAATGTGGGACATAAGGCGTACCGTTCAGTTGTATTTTCATAATTTGTGGAATTTGAAGGAGTGCGTCAGGATGTGAGGAGTAGGATCAGCGTGGGGGATGATAGATGAGAGTTGACGTCTGCATTAATATTAATATGGAAAGAGGTCTTTCGGGAAGCCAGAAGGGAGAGGCTTGCATTTTTTCCCAGATGGAAGAGAGTGGTGCCAGGGCATGACGGAAGAAGAGAGTAGAATTTTTCAGATGTATTGCATATATATTCGGAGGGATTTGGAGGGGTATTGGAGGGATTTGAAGATCTTGGTGGATTAAGGAGTTGGGTATAAAAGATTAAGGTATTTAAGAGTCTGAGTTAAAAATTTATTTTGTATTGTCTGAATGTTTTGTAAATTGGTTCGCACTATATGTTGCCAAGCCGGGCAGGCGTAAGTCATGGTAGGTCTTATTATGGACTTATATATTAATAGCGCTGAATCCTTTATTTTTGCTTTGGTTTTAGTTATTAAGTATTGAATATGTTGCATCAAAGTAAGTCTTTTGTCTAGTATCACAGTCAGATATTTTACTGATGAGGAATCAGGGAGCAAAGAGATCGACATACTGTTAATTTGTAAAGATGGGAAAGTGGGTGGCTTACTAAGGTAAAAGATTTTTGCTTGCGATTTTGCGATTTTGGGGAGGGAAAACCCTCGCAAGCCGATGCACCGGTCGGCACCAGATCTCACCATCCAGTGGGGGGGGAGCATCGCCACATCCCGGATAAAAAAAATCACCATACTAACAGGACTAGTTAACTTAGCAGTTGACATGCCCGGACATATTAATCATCAACGTAAAATTTCATTAATAAATTAATTTACTTTATTAACAACAGTGAATGCAACACGCCAAACGAAGTTCGAAGTTTCTCCATCCGTGGTCTCATAACTAATCTAAAATATTAATAAAAACAGATACATTATATATATTTCAGGGAGTATGAGGCAAAATCAAATATAGTAAGACCGAACAACAGAGATGTACATGTTTCACATGTAATCCTTAAGAATTTTAACCTGTACAGTTAAGCGAACACTAAACGTCCAATCACACAAACTCAAGCAATCATTATTGTTGTTTATGTGAGATGTTCGTCCAGAAAGCCGTTGACACAACATTGCTAAAAAGTTAAAGAGAATATGATCTACATACAATTAAACTCAACTGAATTTAAGATTGAAGTATTATGTACAGAAATATCGTCAAATCCCACATAGAAAATATTTTTTAGTCATAGCAACGTGGCTGGGCTTCTCGTTCATTCGCGGGATAATTATACTTCACATGATGTTATAAGTCTATCTGTTCATATCAACGAAAGATACCTAGCAGCAAAAGGCAGTAATTGATGTTACAAAACGAAAGCCTTTTGTTTTTTTTCTTTTTTATATCAATAGACCTTTCTTAAGGGTGATGAGGAAAAAAGCCTTGAAAGCTAAGCATAACACAAAAATACGAAAACAATTTCAATGATATGCTCATTCTTTGCTGTCAAGAACGTCCCACAACTATAAGCATTCATACTGTTTACTTAAATGATTTCAACAAAGTTACGGTCATGACTTCTCCAAGACCAAAGTGTTTTCCACAACACATATTAAAAATTTGTAATCATGTTCAAAGATATGTAGTAATAAATGAAAATAGCACTGATCAAGTCTACAACTAATTGCTGAATACTGAAAGTTTATTTTTCCATATTGTTCAGATTGTCAGCCACTACCCATGTTTCTATTGACCCGTAACCTTGAATTGTTTCGACTCCACCATGATCGTTCCTCTGCACGATCTTATACATCAGCTCGATAAGGAGCCGAGGAGCGTCGGCTTGTAATCGCGGTTCGTCGCAACGAAATGCCACTTCGTGCTCTCGTCTCCTTCTCGTTTGCGGCAACGGCTGCCAGTTTCTCACGCGTCGCCTGCAAATGCCAAGCGTTTGCTACAAGTCTGCGGTTACCTGCAAGCAGATATCGACGTTGACAACGAGATAGAAGATTATGAAGTGCTTATGTTTCAAAATCTCTTCGGCCGAGCATGTAATGTTAATGAGATTTCTCCTCAAGTGAGTACTACACAAACTGTTCTCCCTTTGTAAACCTACACCGAACACCACTTCCAGCAACAAAATGAAACGAACTCTGCAAAAATGTTCCGAGGGGAATAAAAGACGCGCACTCCGGCAAAACGAAAAGAGCGCCGAACGCACGCTGAATTTCGCAATCGCTGTACGGACAGCTTCGCAAACGAGGCGGAGGATCCACCATACAAACGTCTCTAGCGACATCGACACTTGCGGCGCTGGAAGCTCGTGAGGATGGACGGCTGCGGAGGACGAACGGACGGAGCCCAATCACTTCCCGTGGAGGGACGAAGCAGGCGGCGGCGATCTTGTCAGCGCGGGCCGCGTCGGCGTGGCTCCTCCCGCCGCCGCCGCCGCCGACCCGTCGACCGAGAGCGGCCACAATCATTATGCTGGAATGCTCGCCTGTTAAACAACACAACGACCTCCTCAACCTGCTTCCCTCCTTCCCTCGCCCGCGCCCGCGCCCTGGCCCCTCCGCTCCCACCTCCCTCCCCGTCCTTCTCCTCCATCCGCTCCTCCCGCGCCGTCCGCGGAGGAGAAGACCCGGTGATGAGCGCGAGAGGAGAGGAGCAGGACGAGGAGAAGAGGAGCTTTCCCCTACACCTCCCACTAATCGGACGCAGCATCTCCGAAAGGCTTGATGGCCAGCGCACAAACTTCGGCGCGGCGGGGTTGCCATATCGGAACGGGGAGAGGGAAGGCTTCGAAGGAAAGACAAAAAAACGCGAATGCCGCCCCAAAGCAAACGCCCGTTTCAAGACGAAGCAGCTAGCCGCCTTTCTCCATCCACCCGCCTTGCCCTTCCCGCTCATTCGGCCGTTATCCCCGGCGGCTCCCCGTCCCGCCCCCGCGCCCATTAGGAGGGGCGGAGGTGCGAACGCCGCCGCCGGTGTCAGGGGGCTGGGGCGGGGGAAGGGCAGCCCAAAAAACAATAACAAACAAAGGCTGCACGAACGCGCGGGGAGCGATCCTCGTGGCTGCGGCCCTTCGCCGGCCGAGACGGCGGATTCCACGCAACGGGCTTATGCGGACGCCTGCGGCCTCTCCAGCTCCTCGCCACCATATCCACACGGCCTTCGTTGAACTTCACTTTCAATAAAAGAACACGTGCGGGGTGTGTTGAGCAAACCACATCAAAGAGAATCGGAGAAACGAAATTCTTCACACTCAACGACTTCAGTTATGTCAGTGAGCACGTAACAGTCAATGCACTGTGACACGTTCCCACGGAATAACCTCGATTGCTGCTTTTATTCATCTACAAGCACACATAATATTAGATAATTAGGTATTTCCCCACTTATTTGAAGAAATAATTATTTATAAATGATCAGCTCTAAAATAATATTCCTTTTAATCTTGTCTTTCTGTGGTGATTCTTACGTATCCGCCAGTAGGAAATTGATTAATGAACTCTGAAGTAAAACGGACAAATAAATGCAATGAAAGATGTTACATCTATTCTACTATCCTGCGGCAAATATTACATGGGTAAACTATCAAACTAAGGAACAAAACAATTACTTCTGAATCTTGAGTACTCGAGAAACAAGTCGCTTAACATTCCTATAAGTCTCTTCTTAATTCAGAAGTAAAATAACACGAGGACAGAAAAGTCCTTATCTTGACAACAGTGATTCATCGATCTCCGCAAACGTCTTCGACGATCCGCACAAAAGAACATCCCACAATCCATCATAATTAAATAAATTAGCAAATGCGGATCATTCAATTTCTTAGTAAGCTTACAGCTATTAAGAAAACTACTAAGAAAACTGACGACTGTTTTTACTGCTGTAGTCATACGTCTCGAGACATCTGATACTAAACTAAACATGTATTAGCTTGATTTAAAGAAAGGGAAAGAATAATAAATACGAAGACAAAAATAATGAACCAGGATGCAGTACAATTTCGACACGTGAGCAAGAAGATTTCGCGAGACCAGGACCATCGCTCACACACCAGGCATCGGTAGAGTTAAGCTGGACAACTAAGCAACTGCCCACAAAGGAGGAGGAATACCTTTTACAGAGGACGAAAGTCGAACAAAGATGCAGCGGCCCTGCATCGCCAATCACCGAGCGGCCCCACTGACAGACAGGTTGGATAGACACGTCCGCGGCGGCGGCGGCGCCGGTCCGTCGCAAACGCGACCATCTAAATCACGTCGCCCGCCGACCGGCCTCCCGGCCCGTCGACGCCGCCCCAAAAAGCTCCCAAGATAGTTTTACGCCTAGTTCAGCGGGCGCCGGGGACTCTTTCATATGCGGAGCCGCATGTTTATATAAAAGTCCCCCACCGACCAGTTTGGAAGATATATTAGTTCCGGGGAGTTCATCGATTTTCCTCAATAACCACGTCGTCACGGGGCCCCGGAATTTCATATTTATACGGGGAAGGAGCGAGAATGGAAAAAGAGGAGGAGACGAGTAAGGCGGGGAAGGGGCAGGAGACCCCCGGAAGGCCTCTAGGCATGCGCGGTAGTGGTGATGGTGGCGGTGACAGCACCGAAGACAAGAAGAGCAAGAGGAATGTCATATGGGGTATGAGTATGGTACTAGCAACAACGGCTGGCGCTAAATGGAGAAATGAAGAGAAATGGAGTAAAATAAAATTATGTCTGGTATTGGCGGCAGTAACGTTTTCGATGGTTTAGAGGAGGGCGACAACGGTGAGAGTAAAGTAATACGGATGAGCCGTAGCAGTGCCAGCAGAGTAGACAGTGAGTGGTTCTGACGGGATTGTGAATAAACCACACCATCAGTGATTATGAGACCCGCATCGCTTGTGGGAGATGGTGCAAACGGTGGAGGGGAAGATTGTGCGACTCATATAAACGATCCAGCGCGGTACTTGAGGGCCGAGATGACGGAGTTATGAGGTAGGTTGAAGAGGAGGAAATGATGACGATGGAAGAAGTGGGCGTGGTTGAGGTCGTAGTGTCGCTTATAGGAGTAATGCATATCGCTTATGGCAGATGGTGCAAACGGAGAGAAGGAAGATTGTGCAAAACATGTAAACGATCGAGCGCGATACTGGAGGGTTGAGATGATGGGGTTAGTAAGTGGAGGAGGAAATGACGACGGAAGAAGTGGGCGTGGTTGAGGTAGTAGAGATGAACCAGTGGCGTTGGTGCTTCAGCTGGTAAATTTGGAGTTGATATAATTTTGAAGTGAAAGAGATACACGTGTTGGTGGAGGCAGTGACGGAGACGGGAAGGGTGTTGGATGCAGTGGCGGCGGCGGGGCGAGGAAGAAATTGGAGACGCCCAATGCCCGCCGAGGCACCTGCCCGTCAGCCACCGTCAGGCGCCCCGACGAGTCTAACGAGTGGGCGCCGCGTCGACAAGGAAGTGCCCAGTAGCAAATAGAGCAACGGCCGGCAATTACCTGGGGCCACTCGTCGGGGGGAGCGCCGCGGCAGGGTGGAGTAGAGTTTCGTTCTCGGACGACCCGGAGCGCAATTAACCGCAGCGGACCCTTCCACAAGAAAAAAAATCGTTTCCTCAAATACCTGTTTTTATTTAATTATTTTTAGCTGGTACGATGCGTCTTCCACGTGGGCCAAGATTAAGGATGTGTCCGTTAACTTCCGTTTCCAGATTTCACTACATCAAATTGTTCTATCACAGAAACTCTCCTGGAATTTTGTTAATATTCAAACCCCATGATTTTATTATATCTTGGCCACGTATTCACAACACGTACTAAATTTCAATCTTGAATCTGTACTGAAATAACTCTTCTTGTATAAATCATGTACTGATGCCAAGTCATCTGCAATTCACCTGAATACCTATCTACATATCCTTACCAACCTTTGAAATAATAGAAACAACTTTTTTCCTGCCTTAATTTAATGAATAAATATCAAAATAACTAGTTAAAAAAGCATTTCTATATTACACAAATGTTGTAATCCCGCGCGATATTTGAGATGCCCACGTTTAATTCGCAACTAGCAAGTTACTGTAGTTGATTCTCACAGATCAATATTTACTTCATTATATCACTGCAGCATACATATACTTCGTCAATACTGCGTACCAAAGCAAGTCAGCAAACAGCACTCAGTCCATAGTTTTCACCAATTCTCATCAACCGACAAAAACTGTAGACAAAAGCCATTGAATTTCCCTGGGGAATGCACGGAACTGAATACATCGTTAGCAAATATTTCCAGCTACCGAATAAAACAGTGTTGGTGTTTGTTTCAGAGTGCACACTGAGTATACTCCATCGTCAAAACAGAAAATTTCATCGCAACTTGCTCTCGACCGACGCAGCCGGGCCGGGGGGGGGGGCGGTGAAGCCACATTATTTGGGCGCAGCATGCGTGCCCACAAGTGCCCTCGGGCAATTCTTCTGCAGCGATGCGTTCCGGGCAACAAACCATCTACGAGCTCCGATTTTTAGGAATTCTCCCAAACAGAACACAAAACAAAAAAAATGTTCGACAAATATAAACAGCAAAAAGAGTCAGTTACGCACGAATTTATAAATTGTTTCCGGTCGACAGATTGGCTCGTTGGGCATGATGAACAAGTACGCACTAACTAAGAGGTATAGGGGAAGGAAATGAGGGTAGAAGGGAAAGACGGAGTAATATAAAAAAGGGAAGAGGAATAATGAGGCTGTATAGGCAGATATGATACAGAGATGGAAAATGATAGTGAGATTTAATGAGTCTCTAGGGTTTGAATGAGACAAGAGACGGAATTTCTTATGAAGGCATTACTTTTAAAAATAAATTATTATAAAACGAAAACCTGGCTACGACGGTGGTGTATATCTTAAATTTTGAGAACGTTAAGAAAATTCAAAACTAAAAATATAATGCGTATTGGTGGAAGTACATTATGAAGACAAATTTCAAAGTGAATTGCCCAACAATAATGTCGTCAGGTTTCCGTCAGTTGCTCAATCGATCTGCAAAGAACAACTATAAACAAAAATAATTTAGTGAAAATTTGAAATAAACCGTATTATGATGAATGCCAAAGAGTTGGGCATAATTAGAAAAGCTGTCCAAGCGAAGGAGGACAATATTACACAGTGTTTGAGATTTATAGAAAGGAATGATGATGTAGGAGCTCTAGTACTTTCTTGAAACACAAATAGCTGTATCCGGCGAAAAAAGGTAATGATTAAAATATAAAGATTGAAAAGAAATAAACCATTTACTTCGTCCAAAATTGACTGAGCTCAAGGCTCTGGTATGACTTTCCCACTAAAAAATTTAAGTTCTCCTGTAATCTGTCTCTAGAAGGTCAGATACTCATGTCCACCTCACTCTAGTGATCCCACTCTCAATAATGATACGAAAATCAAGCAACATGAGTCTCGAGAGGTCTCAACAGGCTTACGGTTCAAATGATGTATTCTCGTAATGCATGGTGAATAATTAAAATTCTAAAATTTTAAAATTCGATGAAATCCTATTTTCTTTGACGAGAAAGGCATATGATAATTTACAGGCGTGGCCATGAAGAGGAGAATGGGATCTTCATAGACCGCATCACATCATTCATATCACCACTTAATTTGATAGCAAAGGCCGTCGTAGCAAATGTAAAGTCTGAATTCCTACGAGAGGGAGGGATTACAGTAGGAATGAAGGATGTACGGAATAGATGATCCCCTCGGGGGTGGCGCATCAGGCAGTGAGCGGCTCCTCTTGGCGGGACCGCGAACTATAGGGGGTGAGCAGGCTAGAAAGGGGAGGCGGTCATGCGGCCGAATTCGTGAGGCCGGTCATGGATGTTCGGGGGCAGCCGAGGGCGGCTGGCCGGCGCGGGACCATGAAATGTTTAATACTCGCCAATATGTTCCGGCTGCTGCATCGTATGCGAGCCAACAGCCAGTGTGTGCCGGCCAACTCCACCGCAACTTCTGCCTCCACCGCTGCCATGGGTGCCGCCGCCACCCCCGCGCCACCGCCCAGATGTGTCAGAGCCCAACCAACGTGAAATTAAAATCGCTGCCCTTTTCATTTTCTATGGCTCCACGACTACCGGTAACGGTACGATTATCAAAGCAAATTTCCTTGCATTACGGAGAGTCAGTTCACGGATATGCTTTCATGGACACAGAATACAACATAAATCAAATAACAGCAGATTATATAACACGCTTTAAGAATAATTTCACATCAAATTATATAAATATATAATGTAGATGAGATTTACATTCAGTGAACCAGCGGCAATATCTGATTTTCGTAATATTGAAGTACAAATCAAAATTATCATATGATCTTTACATCACAATTTGTGATGCACTGATAACCAAAAAATCACGGACCTATCATGAGATATCATGTCATAATAAAACCTTATAACAAATGAATTTTAAAACAAAATATTAGGTTAAATTTCCAAATATTCAAAGCCACTCGTTAATACACGACATGAATTTCTTCGTTTCATGTACTACCGACGTTGCCTTTGAGTATTTAATGAAATCTCTCCCATCTGAGATAATCAATCTATTCATTTAACGAGTTATTTACTTAACGAAACAACCCACTTAACACAAAACGTCAACCTAAGCTACCTCGTCTGCCTTTCAAAACGCTGCTTAAAAAGACCCAGCAGCCCTTACACACATACACACTGGATGTAGCATTTACGTAACGAAAAACTCATATAACCATCATCAGCCACCCTAAACAGGCGCGAGCACGCAAACAGCGGAGGCGGCGGCCTTGAGAGCGCTGGATTCCCAGGAGCGATTTATGAGGCGATGCCCCAGTCGCGAGAAGAGGAGCATGAGCAGAGACAAAGGGAGAGGGAGAGACGGTGAACGAGAGGGGAGGAAGATGTGAAGGAGGAGGGAGGGACAGGGAGAAAAGGGTGGGGAAGAAGCAAAGGACAGGAAGACAGGGCCGAATCGGGGCAGACGCGAAGGAGGAGAGGGAGGGGGATTGCGAAGTAATGGATGGAATCAAGCGAAGGAAGAGAGAGTGGGGAGAGGGAGGGCCAGGAAGAGGCGAAGGAAGAGGAAGTGGGGGTCGGCGAGAGGGGCGCCCCGCGAGGAGGCCTGGCCCAAGCCGCGCGTTCCCCAACGGGCTCTGCGGGACACCTGCGAGCACGAAATATTGGATGCTTCAGAAAACACGGTAAGCACGAGCAATAGACGTATTAGATGTGAGTGGAACAATGACAATGTTTTAGATCACAGAGATCCCTCTATATGAAATACGGTTGTGATTTTTACATTAAAATCTAATATATAAAATAAAATTAAAGTTAATTGATATGCTCGTTTGGCTTAATTGTACGAAGTTTCGACTGCTTGGTCATTTGCAAGTACAGCTGTCATGTTTAGAAGGCGTGATCATATGTATACAAGTTTCATTAGACACCTTTTATGTTGTAGAGTACGATGTTCCTTGGTAAGATAGTCCCATCTTTCTTTGGCACAACATATTTGTAGCATAACAATCTAAAATAAATAGTGATTGATTTTGAATTTTATTCACATTCATCCACGTAGATATTTGACGTTACAGACTTCATTCATCAAGTAAATACTGTACTTATTGTTGTTCGTATGGAATTGTTAATGTTCGTATAGGACATATCTTTAAAAAAACGTTTTACAGGATTATTGATTTTTGAGTTCACAAATGCCAAGTTTTCCTAGAATATTGTTTTTGTGAATTATATCATTATGATTGTTGATGTGCCAATTACCTTGAAAAAGACGCGAACTCCTTTTTCGAAACCTGTCTCTTTTTTTCTAACTGAATGAATTTTGAAGCAGATAAGAGACATTATTGCGGTGTTCTTTGATTTTGTTATACATAGATCAATTGAAAATAAAAACTACAAAAACGTTGTTTATGTATGGCACAAATATTGACAGATAAGCTCACGCATAACATGTATTGAAGAATCCACGTCGGCACCTCATGCATTTTCATCTGCGACTGCTAACATTTTTCGGAACGCGCGTCTTGGCTATTTATTTACGATGCAACTAGAGAATGTGAGATCGATCTGGGCCACGAGAACCCTTCGCCCGCGCACCCCGTGGCCGCTCCCTCTGTGCGTGCCCCCGCGCACCGCCCCGCCGCCGTGCGTGCCAGGCGCATCAACAGCTAACAGATGGCGCGCGGGAGGGGTGCGCTGTACACACATCCAGCAGACATGCCATGATAATGACGTTCGTCACTGCAGCCGCTGCCGCCGGTCCCGCAGGCTCCTCAGTCCGTCTCGACGGCTTGTTAATTTCTTTTCGTGTTGGACATTAAAGTTAATGGCAAGGGTAATGGTGCATTCATCAGGAATAGAGCGCGGGGCGCACGCGAATGTTGGGGGGTGGGGGTGGAAGAAGCGGGGGGGAGGGGGGAAGGGGGAGAAGGAGGAGGCCGCGTTTGAAGAGAGAAGGGTAATGTTATTCCGGTCCGCGGTGAGAGCACCGCTCTTAAAATTGTAAAGTGAATTGACGAGACGTAAAGCTGACCACGCTCGGTGAGGGAAAAAATCCATTGCATCCCCAGGAAGACGTTCTAATGACAAAGCTAAATGATACCTAACAGTCATCGGGAGCAAATGTACAAACTCATTAATACGACATCGAGCCGTCTCACAGGACGGCAGGGCATTCGAGTTGAGGTTTATGTCTTTAGCACTGCAAGCGACGTCAAAATAATTTGATGTTCGTCCGTGTACACATAAAATGAACGTTCGCGCATACTATATTTAAAAGAAAACTCGTTAGTCACCCCGTCATTAGGAGTTATTAACTGTGGTCAGAGAATTATAAAAGCGGAGTACTCCCGTGTATACAGGCAGCAATTGGAGGACGAATCTATCCGTGGGACAGCAATTTCAAATAAACAAACATAAAGAAGAGACATTCGACAGGTTTCATTGCAAATGAAATATTTAAGCGACAGAACTTAATTAAAAAATTGAGACTTCTAGAAAAGATGTAGGCAATAAATGGCATGCAGGCACAAGGATATTTAGGCAAAGGCAGTATCGCAATTTCTTATATTTCTGTCACAAACACTAGTATTTTCACCGGGCTTTCGATCATGAACAATATAAATATAATAACAATTCGTGTTTCACTTTTTGCCACGGACTAAACATTAAAAACAGCCCTGTTTTCCATCCAATAAGTATAAAGAGGAAAAATGACATTTCTCACAATTCTCCAAAACTAAACCAAAACAAATGTGATATCGAAACACGTTAATAGACACTATTAATAACTTAACGTATACTGCGAAACTATTGAGCTTACATGCATATGATTCTGACACACTATTCTCAGGACATAGTTCGTACGGACATAATTATTAATTAGTTCTAGTTTACCGATCGAAGGATCTTACACTGACAAACTCAATATATATATATATATATATATATATATATTTTTTTTTCCCACGCAAGGAGTCGAACCTGTACATTAAACATGCAATTCGAAGCTGTGTAACTACTTCATACAGAGCAATCTAATCATCTTCATAAACTAATAACTCCGTTTCAACAATTTACAGTTGATTTATTGAGAATGATCTTAAAAGAAACAGTAACCAAGCGAGAGCACCTTCCACAACGCCTGAGCGAAAGCTCTCCAACGCGCCCCATTCCCAAGCGCATGAGTCGCTGTGGAGTCGGAAGAGTCCACAGGCGGCGGCGGCGGTACCCGAGCGTTCCACCTTCCCCGTCGCCCAAACGATTTGTTTCCTCCCGCCTCGGCCGCTCCTAATGACACCGCCCGACGCGCACACAAAGGGTGGAAGCTAATAACGATTCCGCCGCCCTCGCCCCCGTCCCCTTGCGCCGCCACCGCCATCACCGCCCCCGCCATCCGCTTTAGCACCGCCGAATCCCTTATTTTCGTTGCCATCGCCGTCTCTGGTGTCGCCGCGACCTTCATCTACCGCCTCCCTAGATTCTCCTTCCTACTCCACCCTTTTCCCTTCAATAACTGCGCGTTTTCTCTCACCTTCTCTTCTAAACATCCGACCTTCTTTTCTGGCCCTCTTCCTCCAAGTTTTACACATTCTGTTCCTCTCCCTGCCTCCTCGTCTTTCTTTTCCTTCTCTCCTGCCCTACTCTACTTCTCCTTTCCTTACGTCTCGTGTAAGTCTACCCCATCTCATCTCGTCTCTACCTGCATGTCTCCCTTCCCTGTTCACATTCCGCTTTCTTCCCCCTTTTTGTCTCCCCAGCCGTTCACTTTTATTTCCACCTTCTTCTCTTCCCTCCGCCAGCGAGAGCCCACCGCCCGACAAGGGCGAGGAGCGGAGCGGAGCGGCGTGGAGCGGGGCGACGCGGCCCGGCGCTGCGCCGCGCAGCAGGGCGCGGGGAGGGGGATAATGAGAGGGCGAGGGGGAGGAGACAAAAACCTACTTGTAAACCAAATATAATTTTGTGAATTAATGCATATTTGGAGGTCACTTTTATATACACAGCCGCAGGCGGCGAATACCGGTTCCGGACTAAGTGGCTCCTCGGCGACGATGGCGGCGGCGGCGGCGGCGGCGGCGGCGACGATGGCGGCGGCGGGGATGGCGGCGCTGATGGCGGAGGAGGCGGCGCGGCGCAGCGGCGGCACAGGACGAGGCGGCGACGGCGGCTACTGGGAGGCTGCCAGCGCCTCCTGGGCGCTTCGCGTGGCGGCCGTGGAAGGCAAGGCGCCTCCCATGCGCTGCGTTTACCTTACGTTATTAGGAATATTCTACCTGCATACACTGAGGAACGTATGTACACAACAACCAATTAATGGGAGGACCAATCAATGGTAGAGGCATGACCGTTACCCGTGACCCCAGTTACTCTTACATACTTTGCTTGAACTATTATAACCTAAACGATCTTTGTAGACAAAGAGGTTAAAAACATTATGGATATGGGTCGTGAGGAATTCTGTTGCTGTTCTAAACTTGTCCAGCACCTGTTTCCATTTTAGGATTACATTGCATTTAAGAGAGGCTAGATCCCGTAATGTCGTTTATTACGTGAAGTATAAAGGTGCGTAACGCTCTCTAGAGAAATATGTTTGCGAAAGTCGTAACGAAAATGTCCAAATGCTTGAGATATGGTTTCTATTACACATGTCGGAACAACGTCCTACTCTCGTGTATAGCTTCATCTCGTGCAATAATAGCGAAGTATACATTGAGTTTCATATGTACCAGCTCTGACTAGGACACTTCAAAACTGAATTGCACGACGGTTTCGGGAAATTCGCTAGCATAAACAATGCTGTCGGAAATTGCATGTAAACTTTGGCTTTGAACCACTCAGCACATACAAATTTGCTCCATACATGGTCAGGGCAGGTCGCGGTGTATGCTCTCTTTGATAGCACCTCCTAGCCTGCGAACGGCAAACGCAATGGTTAATGAGAGGGCGGCCATTTTCGCGAAAGGTCGCAACCTTGGCGGGGTGGAGCGGGCGCCGGCGATCCGGTTTCGCAGGCGAAGGGAGTGCCGCCAGGCAGCGCTCTGGAAGGCTCTTCCGTCAGAGACGTTGGAACCTCCCCGGCGCAAAACATCGGCAACAGCTGAAGGAAGCCCGTTTAACACTCGCTCACGACAACTGGATATCCGTTCGTCTTCAGCACTCTGTGCCTTGCCAAATAGCTCTCTGAACTCCCACTCTAAGCACGCTCGACTCCCGTCCGGAGTCCGGCGTCCATTCGATGCTCGCTCCACAACCTTCCACATACCTTGGTATTCAGCCAATGCCCATTCAACTCCGCTCAATGCCAGCTCGATATTCTTTCGATTCTCGCTCAACACCAGCTCGACACCTGCTGAACGCACGATGTTCTCCGCTGACGCCGCTTGAACGACCGGTTCCCATCAGGTGAACAAGAGCACTATATTTCTTTCAAGCCCAATTGGCATCTCCTTCTCGACTGCTCGTTAACCATTCTTCGCCAATCGGTGGAAACTATTCGGACGTTCTTATATTATTCACGTTTTCCGTTGTGTTAGAACGTATACAAGTACTAGTTAAACCTGCGGTTTCTATCGCGAAATTGTTTATCGAGTACCACGATTCAAATGTCGCGAAGGGCATCAGCTATTCTTCCAACATAATTAATATTTATCAATATGTTTTATAAATGTGTCGGTTACTCTTAGAAGATATCGTAACTTTTCTTTGCATTACTTGAAGCTGAATCATAAACAGAAACAATTAAATACAACTAACGCAAGGGTATTTTCGAGATCTCTAAGGGTCGCAAATAATAAACTATAGCTCATTGAAACTACGATTAATAGACAATATCATGTTAACACAGTTTTGGAGATGCAAGGATTACACAGCGGAGGCTCACGACATCGCCGCGGAGCGCAGGAGTTAAAGAGCGGGACAGCTATTCAGAGAGTGAGCGGAGGCGGTCAGAGGTCTCAAGAGCCGCCGCACGATACACCTGTTGCCAGCGGTGGGCAGTATTAGCGGCGATATTGTGCGGGTAATCCAGCGGCATCTGGGCGCGGGTAACAAGGAAGACGGAGTGCGGATCCGGTAGGCGCGGCCTACCCCGCCTCCACCTCCACCACCGAGAAAGACACAAGGGGCGTCCCCGGCAGCCGCAACGCACGCGGCACAGCACAACGCTTTCACACCTCGGCGGCGAAACAGCTGAATCACACAGACCGCGGGCGCCGGGATCCACAGCAGCAGCAGCAGCGGCGGCGGCGGCGGCAAGACGCATTGTCCTGGACTCAAACGGCGCGCCGCCGCCACCGCCCATTGTGAGGACACGGCTCCCGGGCGGCCACCGCCCCTCCCCCCGCCCGCGCTCCGCTGCCGTCTAATGCGCGGCGGCGGATGGGTAATAGGAGCCGCGGCAGCGGGAGCGAATCCCGCGCGCCGCCCCCGCACGCCCACCCCGGGTGCGCGCCCAACGACGCGTCGCCCAGGAGTCGCCTGCCCTAATGAGCGCAGAGTGGCGGGCGCCCGCCGCCGTCTAATGAGCGCTTCGCTAATGGGCGATGCAAGGTCCAGTTGGTTCCTATTAAAGCTTGAGGTGACGACTCGGGGGAGGTGAGGTGCTGTGAGGCGCTGACCTGGGTCGGTCCGCTCGTATTCCGCGGAAGGTATTTCCGTCACACGCGGTACCGTTTCAGATATATCCATTAGTAGTTGTCTCCGATTTGGGTGTGCTGTAGGCCGACCATTTTATCAGTAATTTATTTAAAATATTTGGGTATCATCTTGGGTTTTCTTACGAACTGATCCCTAATCTGTTCTTTTTTCATTTACTTTTAATGCTTACATTTACAGTACATGAAAAAGAAATAATGATTAGATAAGTTAAAAAAAGAAGAAAAAAAAAATGTGTTGAGCTGACATTCCATCGAGGACTTTCGATTAAATAGCTGTTTTAAGAGTAGTATGAAATAACACTCTATCGAAAATTTAGCAACTCTCAGATTTCGCCAACTATAAGTTATGGACGTACATGGAAATGTAATGTGCTGAATGTCTCAAAAAATGCCCGAAGAATGAAATTCCAATATTTCTATAAAATGTACTAAAACAAAGAATGCACTCCAAGACTCTACCTGAATTGTTATTTATACCTTTCTCATCATATTGGAAATATATGGCAATGCTACAGGAACAGTCAAGTTAAATGAGCCACACAATCAACAATGTCATCGTATACATTTGATGGTCGTTACTAATATCTGTTATTTCATTAAGTTTCGACAAAACTGATACCAGGTAACTAGCAAAGAGAGCTTACGTTTGAAACAGTTTTTTTTTTTAAATCGATGATTCTTTCCGAGATGTACGCTCCGTCATATAAAAATTAAAGGTAGACGTTGACGGAATGACATTTCATTATTTCTGGAATACAATTGCTATGCTGAACTTGTTCTCTTCACGGTACGCGAACAGTTAACCTTTGAAAGAGTTGTGGATTTCTAATTTAATGCTAGGAAAGAGTTATCTCATGTTTTAAAAATATTAACAGCATCGCCCAAGAAGCGCAAAAACTGGAGGAAGCGAAAGAATACATTCGCTTTTCAGATCGCGTACGTACCGTTCACCCACATCAACAATTCTTTCTGCCTTCATTCCTTATTAGTGCTTGGGAGATTTATCTTCATGCATTGAATTCATGATCTGATGATACGATCATGTAATAACCGTATGTGTCGTATCTATTTTTCTATCTTCATGGCATGAACATGTTTTTCTCTGGTTTATTCTCTGGGCTTTTCTCTGTTCTTGCCCTACTTAACATCTTTGCATTGTTTGAAGCGTTTTCACTTCCTCTCACTCAGCCTCTCGCTGGAAAACGTACACATCTCTCCTCTTCTTTAGGAACCACTTTGAAACTTTTCTCCTTACAATACGTTTTGCGCCTGTGGGAGATCCGAAAAACTTCAACAGTCCAGTATTCCGAATTGCGTTATTACAACGAACTGCCCGGCCTACGGCCCCCGTGCGCCATAACGTCTCCCGTATTTACGAGTGGCGCGGCGAGGGACACGTGTAATTGGCCGTCGCGAGTGGCCGAGCAGCGCCGCGCCGCGGAGTGCAGAAGAAGCCTTTGTGTGGAGAGGCACCGTCCTCGGACTGTCCTCTGCGACGTGGTGCGGCGCGGGCGAGATCCGACGCCGATGGGCGGCGCGTGATAAGCAATAAGCCATCACCCCTCCCGCGGCGCGCGCGTCCGTCAGCGCCCGCCTCGCCTCTCCGTGGCGCACAGTGGGGCCGAATGGCAACTGAGCGTCGGTCGTGCCCCTTCGTCAACCGATTAAGGGAATTTGTTGCTGGAAATTGACTTCAGCTGACAGAGACTTCAATAATGATCCGGTCCAGATTCGAGCCCCAACGGTGGCAGAATTTTTGACGCTTTTCTAGTTAACTACGCCAGATCAGTCGCTGTCTGGAGAAAAATTCGGGCTGCCGGCTCCTCTGATTTTCCGTGGTTTCTCCGATCGATAGCAGGCGAATTTCGGAGCAAGCGAGCTAACAAATATTTCCTTGCCGTTCTGTGTACTGTACTCCTCCCTTTCTTACACACACTTACACTAACATGCACTTCACTTCCACACATGCCAGGAGACCGGCCGGGAGCTTAGAGATTCTCCCGGGTAGGACGGTGCCCAGGTGGTGGGAGATACCTGGTTGGGGAAAATCTTATTAGCGTACCGTAGGTCGGCGCCTGATCTCACCATCCAGCGAAGATCAGCGCCTCCTCCCAAGGACAAAATGCACTACACTTACAGGAAAAATGATCTTAACAGTTGATGCACCCGGAATCACAAATCAATCAACCTTAAATGATCCAGTGTAAAACATATTACTTGGTGTAAATCTCATACCCAGGATGTAGAAGTAAAAAGTAAATTTGCAGATGTAGCTACTCCTCTTCATACACATTCAATAAATTATATTTACTCACTATTTCACTAATACATAATGAACCAGTTAGAAATATTTTTTGTTGTATTTGACATGGCACCAAACTGTTATCAGATTAAGAACATTCTCTGTTATTCACGAATACTTGTTTTTTATTGCTTACATTCGTAGGATTGTCTCAATAAACATAATTGGAATGGATGAAAGGCCCAGAAGAATCCCCTCATTTTCGTTCCTGACAGATTAGTCAATGATTTCCAAAGGACTCCTATCAATATATTTTCGTAATACTGCACTGTTGTATGTACTTAACGCAATCAAAAGCCATTCGTAACGACCACAACAATCGAAATACACTGTAGCTAAAGACGGTATGGATACGCTAATTACAGTAAACGGTATTTCCTGTTTATATTATTATTTTCTATTAAGATGGTATAACGAAAAATGTTAAATAAACACGGTCAACAGCACACTTAACACACCTCGGTCGGTTATCAGTTTAATGACTTGTATCTATATTATCCGCTGTGATGTGTGTATGCATTCACGTAGTGTTTCCTTCAGTAATCGCGACGCTGTGGATGGGCCGCTAGCTCCCTGGGCAGCGCCTTTCGCTTCGGGCCCAGTGCGCGCCGCGTAAAAACGCGCGGCCGGCGACGCGGCTCGACGCCTCGCGCGCCATTCGGGACACGTCGCCAGAAGAGCTGGTAAAGGCTCGCAACTGGCCCCCAAAGATGGCCAAAGATCGGGTGGCCGGCCCGCGCAAGCGGGTGGCCGCCGCCGCAGCCGCCTGCCGTGTTTTTGTCGGCACTTCCTCCGTCTTCGAAAAGCGACTTGGGCACCGAGCTGATGCCGCTCGTGCAACGCGCTCTCCCCACCACGACGCGGAGGCGGTTTGGGCGGACAATGCTGCGAATGACGGTTCGGAGCCCGGCGCCTCGGGGGAAGTACGAAAGGAAACACACTGAGGAATGTGATGGGAGGGAAACACTTTCTCAACCACAAACCACCAGTTACACTAAATTGGTTTCTCATAATAAAAATCACACAGAAATCTACCACATAGTTGCTAATATTATCAGGAATTTCTTATCATCAAGTATTAACAATTTTGTACCTCGGGTGTTCACGATTCAGTATCAATTTATTTCTGAAATGGAATATTTTAATCATCTTAATCTTATATCTTTGTTGGAATTAAAACTCTGACTAAAAGACATTAATAATGAAGTTAGATGTAACCCAAACAACATTATGTCCACTTTCTCTTAGGGGATAAAAGCATTTTAAACTGCTTCTTCAGTAAATTCAGAAAAATGAATCGTAGTGGCCTTTTTAGTCCAACAAATTGTTCACAGAATTAATATGTGGTGGAAATATTTCAAGCGTATTGGATTTAAAAGTGACTAGAAAAAGTCTCAAAACATACTATTAAATCCAATTCGAAATACTTTAACCGAGATGGATCTCCTGGACTCTAATCGCCAGACACCTGATTTTCCAAGAATCATTGCAATGGGCGAAGCGGGGTGATTATCACATGTAACCACTGCTACTTAAGAAACTCTAGAGGAGAGAATAAACTACTTTTTACGCAGATCTTAACCGACTTCGCATCCGGAAAAAGTTCGATGTGATAGTAATTTGATTGAAAGTGCATTCATGTGACCCTGTATTTTTCAGTATTAAATTACAAGTATAGAACTTTTACGAATGGTTTCTAAATATTATTTATAGAAATAGACAGGTGTAAAGAGTAAATTTCACAAATCAAAATGTTAATGAAGATTAAAAAAATTTATCTCAGAGCACTCCTCGCAAAGGATTTCGACAGTTACAGTGCTTTGCAACATGCACCCTTCTTTCCCTAGAGCGGTAACAGAAACGTCACCACTTCTGCACTAACAAAGTAGCAAAATCTGGGAACGTGTTTCCAACGAACCGGGAACCGACCTGGCACCCCGTCTTCCCCCATCACCACCACCGCGAGTCTCGTCAACACGCCGCCCCCGACAAAGCGTCGGCGGCATCGGCGCCGCGAGCCAGAATCCGGCCTCTCTGACAGTTTTAAGAGGCGGAGGAGGCCGGCGGACGCATCAGCCATGCGGCCGGTGTCACACGCCGCCGCGCATTAGGCGGGGGCCAACAACCCCGCCACCGGGCACCGCGGCCGAAAAACGCTGCGCCTAATGCGTGTTCGCGGCGGGCGGGGATCGGGCGGGCGAACGGTCAGGGGGAAGACGGGAGGACGGACACGCGGCCCTGCAGGAGGAGTGAGTGAGGGAAAATGTGGGTGGCGAGGAAAAACGGGCAGAGGGCGCATACTTTATAGCGGGAAGAGAGCGGCCCGCGGAATTCATATGTTGAGCCTCCGCCGCTCGCGCCGACGGCTGGGGAGAGGGGCTGGAAAGGGAGGGGAGCTGGGAATGGTGATAAACGAAGTACGCGACGGAGGTGAACTGGACGAGGTAGCGACGGAGTTAGAGACGAATGGAGTCAGTATAAAGACAGGAAGGGAACGCGTGGATGAAGTGGAAGCAATGGACAATGGCTGCTGGACAGTGAAGCTACAGAGAAGACAAATCTTGGCAGATAACAATAGTGTGTTGGAGGGAAGGTGATCAGCTATAGATCAGCGGGCGAAGATGGTGGAGAAGGTGTAACGGTAGATGTAGGGGCAAAGACAACAGTGATCATCAGGGGCTGCAGTGGCCGAGTCTGCGAGAAAGGGTGAATCCAAGAGGAGATACATGTGTCACGGATGTTGAGAGTCAAGGAAAAGTTGCTTTCATCGAGTGCACTAGAACTAATAGCATCATAAGGAACTCACAACAGCGTGCCAATAGATGGCTGTGAAAGCGAGAAACTGGGCGAGAAATGTCAGCAGTTAGCGGCCGTAGCATCAGGCATCTTTCAACGACGAAGAGTGAAAGGTGGAGAAAAGCAAAGAATGCAGACGATGGTCTTCGGGATAGGCCTGTAACATCGATGCAGAGGTTATGAAAGCATTAATGTTATTATAGAAACCTATTTCTTACCTCTTGCCCGAGAAATGACCCCGTACACGTGGGAAATATCGATGAGCTGGTATTCTGCCTTTCTTCGTCTTTCACGCGCAGAGAGGTGGTCAACGCATGAGCAAATCCCCCTCCTTTCCGTGAACTGACGAAGCTCCGACCTCTTGAAACGGGCGCTCAAGTTTCAGGCTCAGTTAGTTTAATTGTTTTCATTATTGGTACTTTCCGCCAGTCAAATCTTAATTATAAATTAATCAGCGCGGCCAAGGTCAAATTAATTTCTTCCCCAAGCAAACGTTAATATTGTAGGTTACTAAATCACACATGTTTAAAAACATTCCCATTTCTCTGTCAATGTTGCATCTCTTGTTCGGGCGCAGCGACGGGACGAAAAGGGCGGAGATGAATGGCAACAGATGTTACACACGAACGGTGGGGGAACGAGAAGGGCGGAGAAACGCGGTCGAGTCTGAAGGCGCGAGTGATGGACAGCAACGGATAGTAGCAGTTGATGGCGGACGGAGGACCGCAGCAGCGGATTATGGTGAGCAGACGAAAACGGTGAAGAGTAATGAAAAACGGTACTGAGAGAGAAGATGACCGTGGAGGGTAGCGGGCGGCAGCGGCAGGTGGCCGGTGGGCGCTGGTGGCTGAGGGCAGGTGATGGTGGGTTGAATTGAACGGAAGCGGGCGGCTACGGGCGTCGTCGGAAGGGTGGTTGCGAATTGGGGCGGGTAGTGATAACCGAGGTGGGCGCGGGCCGCGGCGGCGGAAGGGTGGCGGGTGGTCGCGAGATGAAGCGGGTGGTCGCTGTCGGCTGAGCGGGCAGGTGCGACTGAGAGTGGGTTGAATTGGGGTGGATGTCGCGGATGACGGCGGGCGTCTCAGGAGAGATGGTGGGCAAAATGGTGTGGTGCGGGCGGTGGGGATAAGGGGCGCGGCGGCGGAAGGGCGGCGGTGGGCGGTGGTCACTGTCAGTGGAGGCCCGAGGCGGGCGTCGCCGGGCGTCGGCGAGCCGAGGCGAGGCGAGGCGGCATCTCGACTGAAGACGGGCCCGCTGCTCCCGTGGGGCCGGTTCGGTCGTTTGGAGCCTCGTCTCGAATGTCCAATAAGCGACTCTCACGACAGCTTGATTAAAAGTCTTCATTGAAGCCCCGGACCGATGTTAATGATACAGCACTTAATCTAGAGCCTCAGATAATTCAAACCTTATAATGCATTCCTATTGAAAACGATGCGATAGGCAGGATATCACAAATATACGAGTTACAACAACAGGTTTACGTTCATTGAAGCAGAAACAGAACACACAGCGCAACTTTCCTCATATGTTACGTAGGTGAATGGGACTCATTATACTTTCTTGTCTCGTCTTTCACGGAAGATCCTTGAGACAATGTGACGGCTCATAAAATGGAAGGATTGTGTGAAGAAGAAATACAATAACGAAATGAGGGCGACATAAACCGGTGTAATAATGACTCAAGTAGACATATAACTAAGTGAAAGTGAAAATGAAAGTTCACATACCCATGTAGTTTGTGAAGGAATGTTGTCAATGGGGACATACTACGCCTCGTAAACAATGGAACAGTACGCGTCTGTGTCGTGCTCTCCATTACAAAACAAAGCATTTCTTTGAATTACAATTACTACAGGCCCAGACGATGAACTGTGTATTATTTAGATCTTTTCTCTATGACACAGAAATGCAGTTTTATAGGAAAACAGTCTATTAAGTTTCATGAACTCATTTTTCGAATTAAGTTTTACGAGGCAACATTTCCATTAAGAAGTATTATTAGTTACATAAGAAATTCATTAGAAAACTGTATAAAATGCCTTTCATGACAATTTAAAACATGCCTTTTATTTCAGCACCTGTAAACATCTCATTCGATTGAAGTATTCTTCTAAATTTATATTGCATTGTATTGAGGAGTACAGGCCCAAAATATCTTTTTACTTCCACGAAAATGAGAAACATTTTCACGAATGTCTGTAATAGAATATAATACATAATAGCAACAAATAATTGATGACAGTGCCCTTATTTTTTATTACATTCCTGACGCTATGCATGTGCACTTAATAAGCGAATACGATTCGGTAATAAATGAGTGTATGAAATACGGCTACTGCTTTTCCAAAATACGAATCCACAACCACACCATCATCATTATTACTTCTTTATTTCTTTTTATTACAATCATCATTTTAAATGAAATACAAACCCCCACCAGCTTGGGGTTACTCAAAGTATCAACTCTGATATCACTGCAGTATTTCTAACAAAGATGTCTTAAAATTTGAGTCTCAGCTTTAGTAGGAATTTCGACACTACCTACACAGATCGAATTCAGCTGCTGCCTGGATGAGAGTTATTGAGGCCGGCTGCTCTGATCGGTAGTTTTCCGTGATTTTGCCGAACAACACCAACAAAATGAGCTTTACCTTGACAAACGGGTCACAGAGCGGAGGCGATCTTTCCTTCCGTTTCTTTATCCTATCCTCTATGTAGATACAATGTATTTAAAGTTCTGGAGTGTTTTAACTATAGTTGTAAAAGTATGTCAATGCAGTTGCTTACCAAAGTAAATATATATTAGGCCTACATATTACATCTAATACATGATTAAATGTAAATTAAAATGAAATAGTTTTGTTGGAGCAATAGACAAAACGTTTTCAATGTCAAAATGAGAAATCATCATATGGTAGACGAAATTAGACACAGAATTCAGCAATCTAGGTTTTGTCTACATCTGAAGGCACTATCTAGGCAGTCATGTAATCACGGACCTCGAGGAAGCTGCTGTGTTGAGTGAGTGGTTTCTGGGTACCATGTGGTGGTATGCATGTTTATAATGTACGTATTCAACGTGCAACAACGTTAAGATGGGTAGTTAAGATAGATAAATAGAAGAATTAATGTTACAAGCTTGTCCATTACCACAATTTGTCAATTAAAAATGTTTATATTTTAGTTTATCTAATTATTGCAACAATCTGTGCGGTAATATTGTATTTTCTACATTCCACCGCCCTGATGAGGGAGCAATAGAATTCTGAAACAACTGCAATCAAAACGAACTTATTATTTTACCATCCACCCATTAACATTTCTCCTGAACTTAAGTGTGGCCGTGAATTCAAAAAAAAGTTTATTTTACAGGCACTGACGTGTTTTTGAAGTGCTTTATTCTTTTAAAATATGAAACTGTGTAAAACTCTCACGAACTTATAACTTCAGAATTAATATCTTAAAAACCAATTCCGCAGACAGACAACTTGACCGTTCGTTGTGATACTTCCGTCGTCGAAAATTACAGCACCTAATAAATATTTGATTTTGTCCTATCAGATTTGTTTCCGGGAATAAAAGGCGTATTGTAGTCCGTTGCATAAGAGCGACTTCGGTACAGTAACAAGGTCCGTTCGTCCAAGTCTCCAAATCGACGTGGGAGAACAGGGCGTTCCGCAGGGTTAGGGAATGGGGCATGCCGGCGCCGGGGCCGGCGATAAGCATCGCTCCGAAGGGCGCCCGCCTCAGCCGGCGGCTAATTGGGCCGCCCTGCAACCCCATCCCTCTCGCCCAGCGTCCGCGTCCGCGCCCGCATCGGTGCGGCACCCCGGCGCGCCCCGCCCCGCCCCATCGCCCTTCCCCTCCTTCGCTGGCGCCCTCATCGTTAAACAGGGCCGCCCAAGGGTCGCCAATAAAGAACCCAATCATAAAAGTTAAGGGCCCGCGGGGCACCTTGAAATATGACCAACAATTCCATCGATAACCGAGAGGCGGCGGTGGAGGTAGCGACGGCGATGTGGCGGTGGTAGAGGCGGGGTGAGGGGGTGGTGGTGGTGGCGGCGGCAGAGACGTAAAGACCCGCAGTGACGGGGAGTTGGTGGGTGGTGAGAATGTAGAGTGGGAGTGGTGTTGGCGGCGTAGGGGCAGCGGAGGCAAGGGCGGCGACGGTGACCCCCAAGCCAGGCACGTCGTTGACGGAGCGTCGTAGTAAAAGCAGCCGCTTTACGAGGGCCTTACCGGCCGCATTACTGCCTCGTTAGCGTCCAGCTGGCCGGTCGGCGAAATTCACATGCCTGCCATGGGAATCGGGACCAATGCTCGATATCCAATAGAGCGCGTTATTGAAACGAAATGGATACCTTAAAGAGCTTTGCGCTGCAATTTTATTCGAAGGAGCATTTGCAACGTTGCTTAAACGAACTATTTTATATTCTTCGAAAGTTCTGGAACTTTGTACCATAAAACAATTTTAGATTGAATGCATTCTATTAAATATGAATCCATACATTTGTTGTTGCTAAGGGGAAGTAATATTCATAATTCGTTTGGTTTTCACCAATCTTAAGAAAGGATTCCGACGAAAGGTAAACAGAACTGTTACATATATTGACAAAACATTTATTATCCAGCGGTCTTATAAAGACAATGACAAACACATACGTCGTACATTGGACATTATGTGGAAACTGTTATTTTCAAGCGTGAGAGAAGACAAGAATAGATAAGAGAAGATCAGTTACATGCGGCAGTAAATTCTTAGACATGACGAGCAACGTGCTCACACAAAATGCACACGTGTACAAATATTAACTTCACGAAAAGTATATGACCTCATGAAGAAAAGTGGGATCGAGCGCGATTGCTTCGAGCAGTACACATCCTCGCTTCCACCACGAAGTTCGTTGTCATGGAGGGAATATAAATTTCGGTTCTGCCCATCTCTCCCACGCAGGTCACAGTCTTCTGGGAACACTTCCAGACGGCCTGACATTTATTTACACGGCGCGAAAACGAATCGCTTCACCCCATAAACACCCGCTGCAAATGTCGTGGGACGCTAAACTACCTTTCATCCAGAAAGTTCCTCTTGTATACGATCTTTTCTATTGTGAGTCGACCAGAATGGACATCGCGTCCTGTGAACTTCACAGCTAAATTTACGAGGTATAAACTTTTAAATATTTCGCGAAACAAAATATAACGAGCCCCCATGATGGATATTTCAAATCACTTTCTTCAAAAAGGCAAACGCATATTCAGTCTAAGCCTGTTAACAGAAACTTTAATTGTTGATTTCTCTGATTTCTAAATTTTCCAAATTACAGTACTAACGTGGAACGCTATGCATATTTTCGGAATACGTCTATTTACACCAGAATTAGAAGAATCGTAAATTCGCATCACATTCCTTGCTACAGATACCTGAATCAATATTCATCTCTTCACTTTTTAATCACATATTTCCTTCAGATCAACTCATTCGTAATGACGTTAATCACATATTATCTTTAAGAAAAAATTCGCCTATCGTGAACAGGGAATATCTCGCAAAAAACAGACGATTTTTTGTTTCTCTCAGCGCATGCGAAAACGAACACGTTTGTCAATAGATGTCTGAAGCAGGATTTGAAACGACGTGCCGCCGGGGATTACATAAGACGGCGCATTTTTCAAGAATGCCCCAACATCCCAAACAGGTTCTCGGCTGGGGGTTATCAATTTGGCCTGATCCACTCACTCGCCTGTGCTAATCCTCGACAGGCGCTGTCTATTGTCTTGCGGCCGCTTATCTCTAATTCCCAACCATCAATCACCGCGGGGCTCTTCTTGCTCTTTGTTCATGCATTTTAATCCCAGGGCCGAATCCCACAGCGCCGCCCGGCCCTAGCGCCCGCAGAGACGCTGCGGCTGCAGTCGCCCTCATCCTGCCGCCGTCATCCTCCAGGCACGACACATGGCGCGGAGCGTGGCGGAGGGGTCCCGGAGAACGCGGTACTGCCTTTTAGATTACTGGTTAACATTACTGGCTATAATCCTAAAAAAAATCGCAGCTTTAACATTGCTCTACCTCTCTCCATTAACAAAACTGTATCCATATTTTTATGGGTAATTTATCAAAGAAAAAATTTTTTGAAGGTGCTTGATTCAAATTAAAAATTACGATACTTGGTTTTCTTTTTCATTTAGATTATCATTTTCTGTTATTGGAAAGACTGCTAAACATTCATACAAAAAAAAATAGTTATAAAATCCTTCATATAAAAATCTTTAAAATGTCGTCTGCGATAACTAAATTAGCCGCCTACCCATTTCATGCATCCATGAAACATACATGCATATTTGTAGTTCTTAAATTTTTCGCAGAATGATGCGCCTATCCATAGCTCGGATCATCCACGTTGCGGCCGGCTGGCTGGCAGCTAGGCGAGGCGAGGCGTGGTGCGGGGAGGGATGGGGAGGAGGGTTGCGGCGTGGGATTCGAAGGCGGGTCTGCCTGGCTGCCGCTGCTGCCCCGTAACGCTTCCCGGAACCGCGTCGCCCGCGGGCGAGCCGCCGCGGCGGCGGGCGGGGCGCGTGGGCGGGCGCGAGGGCGATCGGCGGGCGGTGGGCGGGCAGGACGCCGGGTATCGCGCGCATCGGACGGACGCTCCTTCTTGCTTTCGGCTTCGGATCCCGCGTGGGCGAAGCGAACCGACACTTTCGGAGCATAACGGCGACGACCGCGGCGCACAAAGAAACACACAAGAGCGCGAACAAGGGCCTCTCGCGGCTGTGTCGCCGATGCAGTAAGTCAGCCCCTACGCAAACCCAAACGCAGGATGATAAATAATTCGGAACAATTTATGAAAATATCGAAAATCCTTCATTAATCATCTCCTGCATATTGTTTTCACTAACGGGAATGATAACTTTGTAGAGAATATTTTTCCACAATCAGTCTTCAACTGATTTTAAGAGATACCAACAGGAGACAAATAGCATAAATGAACTCATAATTACAACCACCAAAATAATAGTTTTCGTCTAGAGTTATTTTCCTATCAGGATGCTGGCGAGTTGTGACAATGTACAGACTGCAATTGACCACAATTATAAAATGATGTTTTAAATGAATACGGAATGTGTGATGGTTTCCCTATGTCTATCACACAAGAACAAAGTAAAGCATGTTCAAGTACACTAGAGCCGTGGTTAGAACATCCATCCCTACTGTTAATCTGTAGAAACTGCAGCCATACGTAAGATTCAGCACAGCCTAATTAACTTGTAAAGAACTATTTTATCATTAGGGGAATGAAATTCAGCTGAAGTCGCTCTTCGGCTAATAACAAGAGACTTGGAGCTGTAAGACAAAAGAAGAGACTAGAGGCTATTAGACAGAGAAGAAAGACAATTCCAAACGTAAAAATAAATAAATAAATAAATAAATAAATAAATAAATAAATAAATAAATAAATAAATAAATAAATAAATAAATAAATAAATAAATAAATAAATAAATAAATAAATAAATAAAATAAATAAAAAACGCAGAACCTCGAGAAAAATTGCAAACGCATCCCTTTCTCATCGACGATTCTTCCCGTCCCATAACGCGACGAATATCCAGAATAACAGCGCTCGTATATTTTACATTCCTCGTCACCGGCCCTTCACTCTTCCCAATGAACGGGACCCACCGCACCAAACGCCCACCAACAACAAGCAACGAGAACGCTGCGAAAGAGGCCACCGAGCGAAAGAAGGGCGCGAGAAGAAAACACCTTCGATCGCCAAGCGGCGCGGCGCGGCGCGGCGCGTCCCGGTGGTCACCTAACGGGGCGGAGATGCTCCGTGTTCGCGGGCGCGCTCAACACGCGGGGCACGACGAGAATGCTCTCCGGCCGGCGCGGAAGGAGATCCAACGAGATGCCAGTCAGCGAGAGCAGCCACCCTCCCCATCAAGTGGCCCACGCCCACGCCCACGCCCGCACCCGCAGACGCCCCGCGCCGCGCACTGCCTCGAAATGGGCCGACAGCAGCGCATAGAGATACGAAGAGCACGACCCGGAAATCACGGGCCATTTGCATATCTATGAGGTACTTAGAACATAATAACAATTATTTATCGCATGGAGGCACATTTGACGGAGATATCACACAAAAAAGTACGAACATCTAAGAAAATATAATGCGAAAAAGACAGTAAATACTACTATTCCAAAATCACAATAGGTCAAAATAGTGTTTGTGTTAGTATGATTACATTACATAGGATTACATCCAATTTCATGAGAATATTACCGTGGAAATAACCCTTCTCCTCTGTAAACGCCAAAATACTGGCAATTCTACCTAGGACTAGTCTCCGCATTCATCAAAGCGACTTCGAGCGATTCATAATAAAACAAAAAATGATTGATAAAAATGTATTTACACTAAAAAATATCCATATTTAATGTAAATACTTTTCTTTATTGTGGAATATTACTTCTTTTTATGAACCTACATGAAAAATAATTTTCTGTCAACAATTTGAACTTGATAACGCCTGCCACCGGCGCCAGCGGTGCCACTGCGGCCCACTGTGCGTGGCGGGGCGAGCGCGCGCCGGCCGATTAATATTTCCCGCGGTCTATCTTCCGCGGACGTGACGCTTCTTCGCGCGCGCCTCCATCGGGGGCGACGCGACGCCGCGCGGCGCGGCGCGCTCCCAAGAATTCCAAGGCGCCGTCGCCCAACGCCCGCTCCTGCGCCCGCGCCTCCACCACCTCCGCCGCCGCCGCCGCCGCCGCCGCTGCAGCTGAGGTCAAGCCCGCATTATCAGATTTGCGAGCGGAATAGGATGTGTCAGGCGTTTTGAAAAGTGGTCGACAAGCCTGCCGAGCGGTCGGCCGCGGTGTCGGCAGCAGCATCGGTGGAGGCGGAGGAAGCACAGGAGGTGGAGACGGTGCTGGCTAAGGAGGTGACGATGGAGATCACCTCTTGCTGCTGTGGCGGTGTGGTTTCATGGATGAGGATGGTCGTGGGGGATGGTCGAGACGAAGGCGCCGTAGATGTCAAAGTGGAATGATGAAAAATAGCGGCTGCGTCAATGGTCAAGGCATGGGAGAGATGCAGCAGTGGCAAAGACGGACGACGCTGATACCAAAAAGAGGCAGAAGCACAAGGGGCGATGGTTTACGATGGCGCGGCCAGCCTCGCACCTCCGCCACGCAGCCGAAGGCGTGATAAAGCGCGACCTGCGCACTCGTCTACGCCATTTTTGTTTTGAAGTCGGGGGCAGCTCCAAAGCTGTGGCCGCGAGTGCCAGCGCGCGGAGGCGATTGCGACGAAAGAAACAAACACGAGGAATGTCAGCGCCGCCCGTGGGTGGCGCCGGCCGTGGCAGTGGCAGTGGCACTGACTGAGACTCGTGGCAACGGCCACGGTCAAGAGAGTGGAGCTGCCATCGAAGAAACATCAAGGAATAGCGGAGAGGGAAGTTCCCCAGAGGAAAGAAGGAAATAATACAAATATAATTTCATTATTCGTTCTGCGACATGCGTTTTAAACATTTCCACTTCCTGTTTCGTACTAGAATTAGAGGTAACACAGGGTGAGAGTCAAATCTTTCTTATGGTGATGTATCTGTGATGAAAATGTGATCGAATGAAAAAATCATAAGAAATAATTATGTTCTTATTTGTCATGTCTAATGTCAGTACTGCGTAGAGTAAATCAACTAAGCAATGAAAATAAGAATGCATTTGTTATGAATTAGACAGTTATGAATGAGAAGTGAAACAACACTGGGATCATATAAATATTTCTGTAATTTGCCAACTATTTTTCATGCCCAAAATTAGTTTTTAAAGTATACATACAAAGTATTTCACATGTATTGTTACAACATATATATTTATAAATACGTTTATATTCATTGACTTAGATACAGACAATTCAAACACAACAAAATTTCACTACAATTGCCATTATGGAATGGAATATTTTTAAAAAAATATGTTGCTAGATAGGATGCGGTTCTTGTGAAGCTACATTTCATTACAATGCCTGTAAATGATGCTCATTTGCACAATATTTCAAAGCACCTCTTTCCAATGACCTCTGTTCTGACATTAACTTTCAACATCTTTCCCACTGCGAACGAGGCCGGCGAAGGCACATCCGAGCGCGGTGGCACTGATCGCGCTTAGTGTTTATAAGTAGCCGCGACTCGCTATCGCCCTTCGCATCCAGCGGCGATGACTTACGTCCTTGGCAACGCATTACCGCCATTAGTGGGCGCGGGCGGCGGGGACGGCATCGAAGGCGGAGCTGCGGACGGCCCGTTCGGATTCCGCTCCGCACCTCTCCATCCGTCTCCGCTCCGTTCCACTCCGTGCCGGCCCGGTCCGTTCCGTTCCCGTTCGTTGTTTGCATGCGAGGCCCTGATTTAATTACGCTGCAACTTCTGTAATGGCCGCGGCAGGATGCTTAGATGATTAGAGTCTCACGCTCGGCCGGGGGGCGGGCGGAATGGTGGTAGGTGGGGGGCGGGCCAACAGGCGAACGGGCGAGCAGGCGGCGAACAGGCGGGGGGGGCCGCGAGCAGGCGAGTGGGTGAGATGGGTGGGTGATTGGTTGTGGGGCGGCGGTGGGCAGAGAGGCGAACGGGCGGGCGTACAGAGGCGAGTGGGCGGGCGGGGCGGGGCGGGTGGAACGGTGGGCTGCGGAACGGGAGCGCGTGTGGCGAGAGGGCGAGATTGCGTAGGAGGAGAGAGGTCAGCTCAGGAACGCAGAGGCTGACGGGCTACTCCTGAGGCGATGGCGTTCAGAGTGTCACGATTGTGAGAAACTTCAGCTCCAAAAAAAAGTGATGTGTCCCTAATCGCCATTCACGGTTTCTTGATTACTAGCGCTCGTCACTCTATGATCTTCGGCGTGTTGGTTTCGAAATGGAAACGCCAAGCAGGATGGATACTGTTGCCATAAGTGACGAACACAGTGTCTTTAGAAAGAATTTCGGTGCCCATGCACCAGAAATCAATAGAAATGAACAGAAATATTTAGCAGCTAGTAATTGGAATGATAATGATGAACAGAGAAAAAATTACCTCCGAATTATAAGAGTAAATGAAACCCAGCAGCTTTCGAGCAATTTGATATGCATCTTCTGAATTTACAGCGCAATGTCATGAATAAAATGTACGCATCTAAGAAAAATCTACCATCAGGAACCCACAATTAGAAAGTATTACTACATTTCATTTTCAAATCAAAGTAAACACGTCCTTCAGAACTGAATAAAGAAGAAATAACTGAGATCTCTTTCGATGATTATAAATTCATTGATATTTTATTTTAGATGACATCCATTTATTTAAAAACTGCAAATGTTGTACTACATGTACACTCGCAGTTTGCAAACATTGAAGCAATACGGATTTAAATCAGAATCCGCTCTCATATTTTCTGAATATACTTCTGATTAACAAAGCTGACAAAACCGTTTCAGATTAATTCACAACCTCTTAACAAGGACCAAAAACCTTCCTCTCGCACTCGCCGACATCACCATGTCCGCGAGCAGGCCTCTGCCCGTCCGAGCCGACCCGTCTGGTCCGTCGCGACGCGCGTTCCATCTACTCCGCGGCCCGCCGCCTGGCGCGGTCCGTCCCCTCGCCACGCGCTCCCATCCCCTGCTCCACTCCACTCCGGCCCGCTCCGCCCCGCTTCCGAACCGCACCGAACACGACCGCCCGCCCCGCCCTACCCCGCCTCTCGTCCCGCTCCGGCCCGCATCGCCCGCTCCGCCCGTTCTGCCCCCGCTCCGCATTGCCCCGTTCCTCGCCGCCCCGCCCCATCTCCGCTCGCGCGCGCGAGCCCGGACGCGCAAAGCCCAAAGCGCCGGCGGAGACGCGCCGTCAGACGCCGCTGCAACGATTAATCAAATCACGGCGTCGGCAAACGCCCCCGCGAGGCCGCGGAGGGGGGGCGGGGCGCGCGACCCCCGTGGCGCGGCGCGGCGCGGTGCGGGCCCCGCCGAATCCCGACACCCCGCTCCCGCGCCCACCCCTTCTCGCCCTCCGTCACGGCGCGCCGATGCAAAGCTCCGCCCCCACAGCATCCCACCTGCCCGCTTCCCACCGCTGTCCCCGGCGCGCCTACAAACGGCATATTCACTACCGCTCCTCTTCTCTACGCCGACTTCAGGCTCCATCACCCCATCATCCGCGCGAGCACCCGCGTACCTACCCGCTCCTAATGCATGTCAATAACTCCTTTCCGTCACTTCCAATCGACTCTACGCATGACGTATCCAGGGGGAGACATGCCACCCCAAAGCTTTAGCATTTTCGTTTGTTACATCCCTGTATTGAACCTCCCTATGTTTATGTTGGAATTATTTAAAAATAATATTGTATAGTGTCACATATACATTAAAAACATGTACAATATATAACAATTATGTTTATTATTAAACAAAAATCTAAGATGACCCCCCCCCCAAAAAAAAAAATATCGGCTGGAACCGCCCCTGACTCCATGCAGTCCCATTCGGCAACTTCCTAGACTTCGATTCCAAAATTGCAATAGCCTCAGTTCATTCCTTACTGCTGCATATCCCGACACCACAGCTTTCCGAATCTCCGTCTACTGGGTAAACCCGCGTTTTGTATTCCATTCCGTCCTCAAGGCCTCGCGTCACGGCATCAACCAGTCAGCAAACTCTCCTTTCGTTACCTTGCCGCCCAGCCGTGCCACCAATCTACCCCTGACCTTCCCACCTGCGCGCTGCTCTGCTTCTGAACATCCCGCCAGCACCAAACTGTGCCTGTTACTTCCGCCCCGCCCACTCGGTCGCCGCGCTTTCGCTCTTCTCCGCCACATCAGTCCATCTACTCCGCCTTTCCTCACCGAGACCTCTTTTTCCACCTTACAGCGCGTCCGTCGTTTCCCCGCATCCCACCACCTCATCGCCCGACAGGGCGTCGCCGACCGTGCCACTCCCAGCGCACCCACCCCATCGCGGGCTCCTGTCACTCCGCCCGAGCGACCGACCGACACCTGGCGCTCAAATTTGACAAGCCTCCGACGTCGGCGAGAAGACACCACCCGCGGAAGGCCCGGGCTGCGCGGCGCGGCGGTAGAAGTATAACGATACCATCACTGCGCATTACAATACCAAATCCAACCTGTTCACTCACTCGCTCGTTGCATTTCAGATGGCAGCGTCTTTTCAATGGCAGCGGCAGCACCAAAGGGGGGAGGGGGGCGGGAGAGGGCGACAGCGTATTGAAACAAGGCAGATGCCGATGACGCCGGATCCACGTCGATTGATTCGGCAAGCGCAGCCAGAGATCGAAGCTCGCCCGTCAGGAGGGCGCTGTTTCATAGGTAGAGCGTGCGGTGGTGGGAGAGCATGAGGAGGGTAATGCGGCCTGGAAGTGACAAATGAGACGATTTACATTCGAGAGATAAAGGACCAGGGAAGCAGCGAGGCCGCAGACTGGGGACGTCGTGACAGTTTGGGATGTAACAAGCGACGTACTGGATGGAAATTCAGCATCATTTGCAACTTACCTGCCGCTTACAATGTCACAAATACTCAATCATACATATTTCTTTATTTTTGACTGCCATTCGCACATCATTTCTTGTTAAGAGTGCATAAAAGTATACCAAAATAAATTTTCGTTCGAGGTACGGTATATAGTACTTTTTTCTACATGACGGTTTTTAAACTACATTCCGAACAATTGAATAAGTTGTTGTAAGATTAATTCAACAATTTCCGATAGAAGTAAATATTTCTGAATTATTATTTATATTGTTCAAAATAACGATACTTTAACAACTAACAAACCGTAAATATAGTAAAAACAACAACGTTGTAGGCTTGCATCCACGAAGAGAGCAAGAAGAGCCTGGAGGACGCATACGAAGTTCACATGACTTTAAGAAAGTGACTGTGAGAGGAGTTCATCGGAAAGGGGGCGGCGCCCACACAGGAAAGCAGGTACGGCAAACGTATCCATTTACCGAAATCAGCTATCAGTCCTAATACGGCAAACGCCAGGGAAATTATCGGAAACGCTTTTGACGGACGGCCCCTCCTCGCCGCTGAAGATCGATGGGCGTTCTCGAGCAGTTCGATGTCCCAAGCGCCGCCGATACGAATCGGGAAGCACCCACATGCGTCGGGGGAATATACAAATTAGGCGCCGGATCGATTTTTCTTCCTCAGCCGAAACGTCTCGCGGGGCCCGCGTCTAACGGCGTGGGCGAGACACAAAGCACCGGCGCGGCGCGGCGCAGCGGGCAGGTGCGGCAGCGGGCTGGCAGGGGGTAGTGTTACCCCCTGCGGATGACTTGGGGGAGAAGAACCCTGGCAGGGGGTTGACGAGGGTGCAGGTGAGACGCAGCTTGCGACAAACAAGAGCCAATATCAGTAATAGGTTGTAAATAAAAAAAAGAGGGATGTTACGAAAATAAAAAGACCAGTTCCGAAGAGTAGAACGAATAAACTTCAAATAAGTAATTCTTAACACACTGCTTTCTAATACATTCAACTTATGGGTTTTGTCTACGAAAGAACATTTTAGGATGAAGAGAAGCATAAAGTTATGTACGTATTTTAAAAACTCCATAAACATAAAACGCATTTAAATATTAACGATCGTTTATCAAAAAAATATTGAGATTTGATTGAGTTCCACGAATGTGAAGAAAAAAAAACAATCTTCACTGCTAAACGGTTTCGTTTATAAGACATCTATACAACACAAAGAAACTCCGCCAGGAACCATGCTATTGCTGAAGCCGAGAATGGGGCGTATCTCCACAAAAGCTGATGAAACGCGACAGCTGCCACTCGGATTAGCAGCCAGACCGGCGAATATTGCCTGAGGACACACGTCGGTTGACAATACTGTCAGGTAAACCGTAGGCATAAAAGTAAGTGGCTGTGTGAACGCCAGCGACCATGAGGTGAACTCCTGAATAGTGGTGGTAAGAGGCTGTAGTTAAAGGGATACAGCGGATTTACGACAAAGACGAGAGCTTTGAACCAAGTTGGGAACCAGCAGAAACGCGGGTGGAGAATGCAATGGAAGCAAGGACGGATAAGAAAACCGTAAAAGCACAGGAGAGAAAAAGGGGTGTTCGACAGAGAACAAGAATTGGAAACCACGATAAAGGAAATACTCTGACAGACAGAACTGCATTGGATGCACTTTGAAGAAGGAAGCTACGACAAAGTGCAAAAGCGGATTAGAAGGCTTAGCGGAATAAGCGTGACTGCAGATGCACTAGACGTAGGAATGGACCGACGTGAGTAGATGGCAGTAAGACATAGGATGGAACAAGAACTGTCGGTGGTTGGAGTCGACAGTGAAAGACAAGGAACTATGAAAAATAAAGACAGAAATAGTAGACAAATAATTTGTAATCTGAAATAAATTGCAATTAAGAATGTACAAACGTCAGTGAAATATGAAGATATCCAACTTACAGATCCTTAATTACATTCATAAAACACTTACAATACTAAGGTTTCGCAAAATTTTCTTCTACAACGAATCGTCTCCTGTTAAGAATGTTCGCGCAAAGCTTATCAATCTACGCGCAAATTTCTCCTTGGTATTTCGATAAGAATTATTCCGATAGAAGAGAAATTGACAGAGAAGAAGGATCCGATAAATCTGTCCAAGAATGAAAAGGGGACGTTAGTGCGAACGTGCATACACACAACTGTCAATTGTCGTTAAAAATAAATTAAAAAAGAAGACATGCGAGAAACATGCCCTAGATTTTCTATAGTGGCACATTGTCCATTCGGAAGTGTTCAATCGTCACAACTATTGAGAATGGGCGCGCACGTGAACTGTGAGTGATATGGAGCGGAGGAAGATGAAAGAGACGCGTAGACACAGAGGCAGGCAGACAGACAGAGGAGGCGAGCACGGACGTACGCACCTGCAGAGGCGACCCGTCCGGAGAGCGAGCCGAGGGCAGCGAGCAGCGCGTCGATTGAGCAGCCCAGCGCGGCTCGGGCCCGCCGAGGGGACAGCGGGCGGCGGACGGCGGGCGGCGGGC
>BOPP01000037.1:6996227-7037092 GCA_017312745.1 Gryllus bimaculatus
AGGTGAAGGAGGAGTAGGTGGATGTGATCGAGGTGAAAGTGAAGGTGGAGGTAATGGTGGTGGAGGGGAAGGAGGAGGTGGAGGTGTTGGGAATGGAGGGGGAGGAGGGGAAAGCGGAGGGGGAGGTTGATGAGGAGGTGGAGATGGTGGAGGTCAAAGTGAAGGTGGAGGTGGTGGTGGGGATAGAGGTGGATGAGGAGGAGATGAGGGAGGTGGAGATGGAGGGTGTGAAGGGGTGTTGCGATGATGGTGGAGGTGAAATAGGAGGTGAAGGTGGAAGTGGTGGTAGGGTGTCAGTGGCTTGGTTTATGTGACCGTGTGTGTGAGGGAGGGCACGCCTATTGCGGTGGACGCAGGGGCAGACGCACACACGTGCAATGGGCGGACGGCTGGTGGAGCTGGCGGTGCAGGAGGAAGAGGAGCAGGGGAGGGGGCCGTGCAGCGCCCTGTCATTCGCACCTGCCGTGTGCCTGGCGCCGACCGCCGCAGCGCCAGACCGCCAGATGCATCGCCCCTGCCGCACGCTGCCCCGCATCTCATTTGCCTACACACGTCTCTTAGAGTTACCGAATTGGGTTCAATGTAAATGCTTTGATCTATTTCATTTTTGGAAATTGTTCTACCAAATTGTATTTTGATGACGTAGGATTTATTTATTTAAATAACTTTTTTCAATAAGAAAAATGTGAGAAGTGCATGTAGGTGTCTGAATGATTTTTACTTACTTAGTTTTACTTGCGTAATGTCAATTCGGATTAAAAGCATATATAAAATTATTTTGCTTTGAAATGAAATAAAATATATCTGCATTGAATAGGTATTATAAAATTGGTCAGCTAATAAAAAGAAATGAATAGTGTGAGAGTCTAGTGAAATATCATGCAATATTAACGAAATCAGCAAAAGTATCAGGTGTTGTACATAGCGCACACAGAGAAAAGGACAATTTGATGTTCTTAAACACAACGGGAAGGATTCAGGACTTAAAAGTGAATCGCATGATGGTGCTACTATCTGAAAGAACACTTGTACGAGTATATTTCATTCAAAATTTTCCAGAATTCGACTAGAATCTAGTCACTAGATAATGGCCTCCAAATCGCAGATGCACACTTTCCGTATCCATCTGTTTACGATCGCATTCAGCCAAACACATTTCAATAATCGCGCTTTCGCGGAATCGACGCCACGGCAATGCGCTCACTGTACAGTTATTATTCGCCAGAGAGGAAGCATTAACCCAAATTAACATATTTGTACCACAAATATTGCAATGCGACGAGTAATTAATGGATCAGCTCAAAACACAACGTTTCGCAGAGATTAATCCTACGACATGACAGGGGCCGGTTCCCTTGGCGAAGGACAGGGCGGCGCCACTTTCAGTAAGCCGAATGGTTCAGAAAACCGCGAACGCCATATTTTTTCTGTGATTTACATGCAGACGCTTCAAGCGACAAAACATTAAAAAGTCTGAAACATTCTTAATTACAAATAACGCCAGATAGAGAATATGTACACAGTTTTTTTACCTTAGACGTCCGCACAGGGAAGGGGGGGGGGGGCAGGAGAGCATTGATCCTGCCTGTAAATTGTGTGGACCAGTACCCTTACGTAATAAAAGACTTCATTCAAACAATTATGTTAAATCCCTGATTAAAAGACGTATAGAACATAAACATACATTTTGAAGTGTATAATGATGACACACAGAGGAACGCATTACTCTATCTGTAATGAATTATTACCGTATTGTTTTATTGCCTGGCAATAATAGAATAATAAAATAAGGCCAGACAGTCGATCTTTTATTTACATATAAGATTTAAATAACTCTCTGTTCAATATTTTCCGATACATATAGGCAGTATTATTAATCCAATTGTATAAATTCTTAGCAATAAATGTACATCAGTAATATTCATGTAATCAGGAAGCTTTTTTAAGAGCACACTTTCGGAAGCTGAAAGACGGTTCGACGTGTACCGACGCGGCGGTCGCAATGAGGAGGCCCCTGCGCACCGCGATGGATACATAATTTCAGAAAAGGAAAACAAACAGCGGCGGCGCGGCGCCATGAAAACGGGCGCCCGGGCGCTGTTGTCAATCGCGCGTAATTGGCAATTGCGAACGCCCTGCCGCGCCGCGACAAAACGCGGAGGCCATGCATCACGACGCGTCCAACCGCATTCCATAACGTCACCGCGACATCGGCGCGGCTCCTGGATCTACGGCCTTCATAAATGCAAGGGCCGTCCCCGGCATAACGATGAGGGAGAGCCTGCGCGTTGTGCATCAGACTGCAAAGGGAGGTAAGGTGTAAGACCTAAGGAAATGGCGATGGGGACGCTTCAAATTGACTTACACATGCAATTGCTTGAAAGTGTTCGTACTCTTCATATTTTGTTTATTTTGTATTATAAACATTACTTAACATATGATTCAAAGTTTGAGGGATAAATATTCGCGAATAGAACAATTCCGGTCCATAAGGATTAACTGTTATTCGCCTACTCTTGCGACTGAATTGAAATATATGTAATTCATCAGAACAAGCTGTTAAGCGATTGTGAAGTGAAAGCGTTAGTGAGCGAAGTGAAAAGGTTAACGCTGTTCCCGAGAACTCGTGAAATGGACCCGAAACATAAAACAGATGCACGCCATAAACAAATAACCACTCAACAGAACCACATACTAAATTTTCACGAAATCATTAAAGAACGAAGAGAAGCTCTGAGAAACTGCTAGCACACGCACGACCGGCGCCGCACTCAGCAGAATACTGTCGTCGAGTAATTACCACGTTCGCTGTTACATAGCGCAAATTATTTCATTAACAGTATTCAGCCAAAATAAACATGCAAAACCAATACGACAGCTACGAAGAAAATTGCGCGAGTATACTCGCTGACAGATTACGCGTGACGAATTCAGAACCAAACGCAGCGCCGTCGCTCACTTTAATTAACACACACACACACGCAGACACACGCGCGCGCGGGTGTGCGTGCAGGGAGGAAGGAGCTCCCATGAATACAGTCTTTAAAGCAAGTGAGGGATGAGGACAGTGACATTCGCAACAGCAAGGGCCCAGCCGCCAGATTGATTGGTTGATTGATTCGTGATTCCAGGCGCGTCCACAGTTAAGGTCATTAGTCCCGTAAGTGCAGTGCATGTTCTTCCTCGGGAGGTATCAGTGATCTCAGTGAAGATTACGCGCGATCCGTGGCCCGTTTTTTAGGGAACTGCTCCGGCATTCGCCTGGTATTGAGCGGAGAAAACACGGAAAAGCACCAATCAAAGCAGCCGGCCTCTAGAATTCTCCTCCAGACAGCGACTGAATTCGACGAAGCTATTACGCTAGTGTCAAATATCCCATCTCCGTCGGGACTAAACCTAGGACCGCCAGGGACAGTGGGGCGGGAGAGGGTGCGAGATGCGGTTGGGGATGGCGCCGAAACGAGCGGCACGCACAGCGGAAACGAGATGAATGAAAGAATGGCCATAAAAGAGAGGTGAGGGGCGGGAGGGAGGATGGCAGAAAAAAATGAACTTGGCGCAAAAAGACGAGGCGACGGCGGTATGATTTACTCCGAGGCGACTCAATTAGGAGGAGAAGAAGCGGGCGGAGAGAGCGGGGAAGGGGTGGGAGGAGCGGGAGGAGGGGGGAAGAGGGGAACGGGGAGTTAGGGGGCGGCGGCTTCTCTGATAGAGAGCTGGCCCGCGCCGCGTCTTAACTTATTTGTAATTAAGTTCGCTCTCTTCCTGGCCAGCGTTAATGTAGGGGTGTCCAAAGATTACATCGCGTCAACGAAGCGTCTAGCGCAAGAAGCTCGCACAACTTTCAAAAGATGTTTGAATTTTTGCAAAGAAAACACGCCATTATCTACATCTTCAGTATATTACGCATTTGGAATACATTATCTTGTTAAAGATATTTTCCTCAATCAATTAACTTCTCTTCCAAGGTTGTGCTTCAGGCTGCAGCTTCTCTGAGCATTAAGTTCAGACACGGCAAGAATACGTTGAAAGAAAAGCTGTTAACTTTGTACAATCTCTTTGATCGGACATAATGGCAACTAACAGATTTGGAATATGAAAGCGAAACAAAGAACTTGCAACATAAAATGCGACATGCACAGGAATTCTGGCATTCATCAAACAGAAACGTTATTTCAATGATGAAAGAAAGACGTAATACATCCGGGCGGGTATCAGACGGTCAAAGGCGGACTCATACTGGATTATGCCAATAAGAACAGAATAATGGAGAAGTAAACTGGGTAATTTTTAAGTTAAAAAATAATAGCACAATCACGAGGCCAGGCCGAGCAAGTGGCGAGTTGAAAAAGCAGTATCATCGACTTTTTGCGTAACGGCGTCCCAAGAGGGACATGTCTATACGAGACAGCTCGTTCACAAATTGCTTTGGTGCTTAGTTCTTTACGATGGGCATTACGACGCACTTACAAACCGCCAATTTCATCACTCAGTTGCCAGCTCTCCAAAACAAGCATCTAGTTCAGTTGACGTTGTGCATTGGAATATATTACATAAAACAGTTTTGTGGTAATATAACCACTAGAGTTGCTCACATACGTGCATTGTAAGAGAAGTCACAATAATATAACAAGTGTCAATAGAAGATTGAAATTGAATTCATTGCTCAGTGGTTATACTGATCAATAATGCCTGTCGAATTTGAAAGAAATTCATTGTCTGTAGGATTCACTGATGCTCATAATATACAATAAATAGAAAACATCCTAAATTGACACTTCGAACGATATAAGAAAGGTTCAAAAAAAATATGAGTATAAACAAAACGTTAAGAGTCAGAAGAATCCAGAATTTACTGGCAAAAAGAACATATTTGGGACACCAAACATCAATATATTTTCTTATCTATTTCCCTCGATACACGGTGGACTCTCCACGCGTGCATAAGAAGGAAGAAGAAGACAATAATTCTGTCCACATAGAATCCATTCATTTATTAATTCTCGTGTTCTGCTTCAACAACGTTTATCTGGAATTGAAAGAGTGATACCCTCGTAAAGAATGTTCATCGAGCTTCAATCTTTGTTCTTGAGCACCTTGAAATTTTGCATTTAATAGGTCTATTAATGGCACTGACAACACTGTAAATCTGTGGATTATATCGAGTTGGAGCGCCCTACAGCGACTCTTCTCTCTGGAGCGTCCTATACACGCTAAGGCAACAGACGCTCCGTCAGTCCGCAGACCAGTGGCAAGTCGGGCGCTAACGACGCGAACCGCGTGTCGGAATGTCCCCAGCTCTGCGCTGTGCTGTTCATTCTGGAGCAGGCGCTCGCTAAATTCGACCCAAAACGGACGCGACGCCGCAAAGAATGCGAAGGCCACACGAGCGCGCGCGCCCAGGCGTTCGCCATTACCGTCACATCGCCGTCGCCGTTCCCATCTCCGACGCCGCCGCCTTCCACGATCGCGTTTCCAGCCCCGCGCTGCCCCGCTGCGCGGTGAACCGCTTGGGCCACGCGAGGCCCCAGACCGCTCCGCGTCGTCCCCGCATCCACCGACCCGCGTCAGAACGGACCGCCTCGCGCCCCCACCCCGAACCGCTCCCGATTCGGTTCCAGCTGCATAGAGCTGTCCTATACCACCTTGCACCATCCCACCTCATCGTGCGCCGTTCTGCACCGCCAGGACGCAGCTCTTCCAAGCCATCCGCAGCGTCAAATGTGTCGATTCTCACTGACTGAACATTTGCCTCACCTCCACGTCCATACATTCCCAGCATCTCCCCTTAACTTACCAACACCGCGATTACTACATTATCTTGCCGCACTAGGTCCACATGCCGTCCTCCTTCATCGGCCCTTCGACATCCCACGTCCCCTATCGCTCACTACATCCCCACCTCATAAACTAGGGATGACACATCCAAATATCGATGATTAAAAACATCGATGAATTTCACACTGATGTTTCTTGGCATCGATTTTTGTACTCGATGTTTTTAACTAGTTGATGTTTTATCTTACAATGAAAGTATACTATAATAACAAAATACATATTAATTTTCATTTATTCATAATTAAACATTTTTCAGTCTAGAGAGACAAAGAGTAAAAAAAATAATTTTTGTCAATAAAATAAGTCTATTATTTGTGTACTGTCCAATATGATAGCAAAAATTTTTATTATTAACTGTCCTGATAATTATTTATCTTTATTTTTTCAATTAAATCTCAATTATAAATTTATAAACACAACCACCGTCAAATTAAATCCCCTGCATCGTAGCAAACATTAACGTCTGAATTTTGGACAGCAGTTCAAAAACACCGATGTTGGAATACAACCACGTTTTTGGAACTATGTATTATTAGCATCCAGTTTTTAATTTCGAACATCGATATTCTCAAACATGGAAGTTTCGTTGACGATCCCGCATTTTTACCTTCCTCCGTGCCGCATCTCCTACCTTTGTGTTACTTTTGCTCTTATTCCGCCAATTTAACGTCAAAGGTGGCAGGAGCGAAGGCAAAGGCGGAGGCGGCAGAGAAGGTGACGGTGGAGGAGGAGAAGGGCGAAGTCTCATGCGGAGGTGGCGGCGGGGGAGGCGAAGGCTGAGGCGTGGCGACAACGAAGGCGGTGGCGAAGGCGGAGGTGGAGGCGATGGATGAAGGCGGAGGAACCGGCGAAGGCGGGGGCGGAGGCCGCAGCAGAGGCCCCGCGCATGCCGCGGACGTGTCCCCGCGCGCTCCCGAACAAAAAGAAGAGGCCGCCCCGCGCTTTTTCATAACTCGCGCGACAAGCGCCGCCGCCTGGCCATCGGGGCCACGCCTTGTAAAATGCAAGCGCAGGAACGCAGCGACGCGACGCGGTGCGGCCGGCCTTCGCTGCGCGACAGCGGAAACCGGCGGGGCGTTCTCGGGCGGAGACTTCGGGATGAGTATCTCGGATAGGACTACTGCTTTCGCAGAAGAGACCATACGGCAGCCAAATGAAGTCATATTGCTTTTGGATTATCGCGTTACCGAATTGGCTTGCTGTGAGCTTACGTATAATTTTGGTCCATCCCTGTGGATCACGGTTTACAATGTTTAATTAAAGTTATGTGTTGTAAAAAATAAATACTTCCCGTTAGAGAGAATTCTGAATGATTTATTCAACTTCGACGAACTCGTTCGTTTCGTACTTGAGAGAAATGCATCGCATTTTAAAATGACCAGAGTTGTAATTTATCTTTACAGTAGCAATGGTAGAACAATAAAAAGCCCTTTGCTTCTAGACATTTCTTATGAAACAGCAATACCTGTGAAGACAGATGGTTGAAATGATGAACCTACTAGTCGTATGACACAATGTGTATCGCGGATATCAATCCGTATTACACTTTCCTGTCTCTATTAATTGTTTACTTTATATACCATGGTGTATGCTTACTTTATATAAACTAGTCGTCTTACGTTTGAGACCGAGTATGAACAGATATGGTCGAAGGCTCATTTGAAACAATGTTCAATCTTTAAATTAAATCTTGAAACCTGCCGGGGGTCTGCGGGGCCAACCAGTCGTTTAACACTTGCTGCGATACCCCCCAGCACGGTAGTTGGTCGAGGGTTCATTTGAACGTTTAAAGAGCGATTTCACCTCATTACACAATGTCCGTCTTGCGAGTATTTTTCTTGAATAAACAATAATCAAGTAAAAGGATTGTCTGAAATAGGAGAATGAATATTAAAAAGCCTCTAAAAATTGAACGAGCTGTGTTTTCTGCCTATATAAATTTATCTTAAATACCATAGGAGATACTTACGTATACACGGAGAAAAATACTGCACCGAAATATCAATGTTTTTCATTTCCGAACCCATTTTCAGAAAATACTGCAGTTCTTCAATATTTCTCAACACTAAATAAACTTAAAGAGATACCTTCTTCCTGTAAAAAGGTTTATATCGGGAAATCATTTACCAAACAACTTTATCACAGCAACAACGTATAGTTCCTGTTTGTTCACGTTTGTAAAATATTACTGCTTTGCGCGTGCGCAACCAGTACTATAAAATCTCCGACCACGAACGACAAATGATCATTATCTCGAAATAGAAACCCAGCAAGCATCTTTGCTAGACGCGCAAGAACGCGAACACGTCAAACCAGACATCCGTCCGCTTCTCCCCCCCACCCCCCGGTTCACGTAAAAACACACAGCGGGAAACCGCGGCACGAGCAAATCCTCGGAAAATACCGTTTCGGACGTGTTAGAAGCCCGTTTCGCGTCGCGCGCACAGCACAATGAGGATTCCGCGAATAATCGCGTTGTGCCCGCCGCGGCACGCGCTGCTCATTTATTCAAAATCCGACACCGCGCGACAGCTGGCGGCGGGGAAAACGGTCGCGCGGGGTGGCTTAGCCCTCTGCTTAAGCGGCCGACGCGCGCGCGGTGTCGATTGACAGCCGACGAGGCTGCGGTCTGGCCATGGGGGGGGGGGGGGACCGCGCTCTTAAAGCACCATCTGGCCGGTAAGGAGTTTGGAAAGATTTGTAGGTGGACAGAAATCTTCGTAAGGAAACATTATTTAACACACGGAAGAAAAGAAATTCAAAAAGTAATTAAACATGCACACTAAGAGACACTTTTAGAACATAATAACGAGAAGATGCTGATAAATTACTTTTATTTTTTTTTAAATTTCTACACATGGCAGTGTATCACATTCTCTGGAGGGAATTAGCTACTTCTGAGTGTAATAGAGATTAGTGATCAATTAATACACAATAACTTACTACCAAAGCGGATATCATGAATGTCCTTCTCGGTAATTATAAGAATACAACAAATATTCACGACATAATTCCTATTTATTGAATGATAAAAAACAAAACAAAAAATGTATGTTACGTTTCTGGTGGAGTAAAGCTACATTTACAAAGAAGTATTCAGGCGTTCAGAAAGAATCAATCTCAGCTTTTTCTGAATGAATTACTGAAAACTGGTTGGAAATTCGATTGAGAGGGGAGTCATTCCCATTTCTCACCTTGTGTATTATTCATTACATCAGCCTTTTCAAGTAACAGCCAAATTAATGCATCATTCAAACACGAAACGCTTCCGCCCCCACCCCCGCTTCGTACGACCGCCGGTGTGCGGATTAAAATCGTTGGCGAAGGGTCGCCCGGGAGTGGTGAGGGTGTCGCGGGGGCGGCAGAGGGAGGAGGAGGGGAGGAAGAGGGCAGCTGCCACGCGTCGGCGCACGTCATCGCAGCGGAAGGGAACAGCTGCTGCTCCGGAGGCAAGGTTTCCCAGTGGTAGCCAAAGGGCTGTTTTCGAGAATCGCCAATTACGACACGACTCTCCGACTCATTGAGCCCTTTGAAAAGCACTTTATGGACTAACTGGATGACAGCTGCCTCGCGGGCGCGGAACCAATCGGTTAAAGGTGCAGGAACGCGCCGCGCTCCCCTTTCTGCTTCGTTTAATGCTCATATTTGGCCCCATTGCTCGAAATCAGAGAGAGTGAGATTATATCAATGCAGCTCGCATTCCGTGTATAAGCAGTTATTATACCACATCAAACACAATTAATCTTCAGAAAAGAGTCGAAACAATTCAAGATTATGCTTTGATTAAACATTTGCCGTTAGAATAAATGCACAGTTGGATTATAGTAGCATAGAAAATGACGTTCAAAAGGAAAATCCATTATTTTATAATGTAATATTTGATTCAGTTTCAATGATCTGTTAGCATCATATGCATCAGAATAATACGGTAATGTTTTTTACGAGTTCATTAATACAATAAGAAGGAGAAAAGGAACAATGAAAGGAGAGACGATACATCACTGGCATATTTTTCGAGAAAATTCAATATCAGCACTGTAATACAGTATCAACTAAAGTGAAATCCAAATGGTAACGATCAACCAAAACCACATTGGAGCACTTCCTCTCACAATGTACTCTTCGGAAAGAACGCCTTCGATCCAGGGACGGAGCATCTGTGGGCCTTCCACGAGTCCAGTCGCGGAACGGCCGCCACCTCGAGAAGGCTGCGGCAGGTCGCGCCGAGCCGCGCCGCTCCGCGCCGCTTGGCTGCGGCGGCGGCGGCGCGAGCCCAAAAAACCGGCGACTCCGCGGCGGCAACAAGGCCGGTGGCGGCGACGGCGGCGCGCACACGGGCGCGCGCGCTCACACCGACACGGCGGCGGCGCGCGGGATATATAAACAACGGGCGCGCGGAGGCGGCGGGGGCGGGGGGCGGCGGAGGCGACTCCCTTGGGCGGCCGCGCGGGGCCATTGGTAGTCCGTCCACGGGCCCAAAGCTTTCGCGTGGGCCCCTCCGCGCGCCGCGCGCCGCGCCCGCCGCCGCGCCCATCACTCTCAAATGACCACTGTCAACGTCAAAACACATTTTCCACAGTCGGATGTCACTTGTCAGGCAGATAGCGGAGGCCGAGGGGACGGGACGAAGCTGGAGGAGGGGGAGGCGGAGGTGGACGAGGAAGACACGGACGACCGAGGCGGCAGATTTCGGAGGCAGGCAAGCACCATGAACCAGAGACGCGCTGTTGTTGAAGTTGCTGATGTACTGGATAAGCTGTTTAGAGCGGGTACTGAAAGAGTTGAGTGTGGTAAAGAATAATGAGATATACATCCGAAAATACAGAATCAGTATCTTTGTAATCGATATGCCCATTATCATCAATTCAGTGAGAATAATACCGATACAAGAATCGAAACCGAAACTAAAATATCAAGTTTACGAAACAACTATTTTACTTGCATGGAATAAATGCTTTGTTCCTTTCGTTAATACTTCACTCGCGTTCTTTTTTCTCGCCCATGCACTTCATATGTCTACTTTAAAGTACTCTCACAAGAGGAACCTACTTTCCACTACCACAAAAAGAAAGTATTCCACTGTAATGGAAAATAAATGTGAAAATGACAATATAACTGTGACTATAATAACAATGAAATTTATTTTGCTAAAAATATCAGGAAAGGATGTACATGCGAAGTAAAATGATTATCATTTTTTAATAAAAAAAGAAAATAAAAATGTTTTTACTTGTTATTTTAAATGTTATTTTTGGCGAATTATTTTTACTAGAAAAGGCAAAAAAAAGAAGCATTCAGAACAACCTCCTAATCCCACCTTTAGTACTGCTAAAAGCAGAAAGGCAAAACAAAAAAAAGTGTAAAAATCAATCGATTCCATACATGTATCGTATCGCAAGTTCAAGTATTGCTACATCCGTAAGTGGTGCGCAAGCAACCATCTCCAGCGTCCCATCTCCCGCGGGCGGAGGCAGAGCGCGAAAAAGCGAAGGCGTTTCTCGGGAGGCGCGGCGAAGAGACGGTAGCAGTCGGAGGTCTGCAGGTGACGCAGAGAGAGTCAGAAAACAATCCAGCGTTTCCAGTACAACCCATAGCGTCCGTTCCCTTTAAGACGATTTTTGCTTTCTTTCTCAGATGCACTGCCGGAAAACTAAGTAGGGGCGTGGTTATCTCACGAGTTGTCACGTGCGGATTTTTATTTTATTTTATTTTTTATTTTCTTTACTAGGAAGTTCTAGCTTCTGCAATGCGACTCGCAAACACAATTCTGCTGAGTGTGTCCTGCATTTAATAAGAAAAGGATCGAAAATATTTAATTAATAAAACAATTCCTGGAGACCTAAAATAATTGCACTCCACAATTTGTATAATTTGCAACATTGAACGTAGATTAGCCGACATTTATGCCATACTGGTTCTCAAGATTTCTTTCAGTTATCCGACATGGAAAAGAGCTGAAGGCTAGTGTTTGCGAGTTGAAAATAAAGTTAAGTACAAGCTTCGTTGAAGAGGTGAAAATGCACGATAAAAGGTGTTTCAGACAAGTTAAGAACAACAACCATTTAACACTTTTTCAATGCAAATTGAACAAAGGATACTGCATATTATATTGTAATTGGGAAACAAAAGCAGAAAAGCCTAGCTAATTAAATACTAAACCTAAATAACCGTTGTTACTTCTGTCACGCACAATTTTCCATAGTAATATGACTCCTCATATTTGAATACACAAAAATTATTCCGAAAGACTTCTCAATAATTGCCAGAGACGTATTTTGTCTCAAGCAAACTGATATTTATTAAAAGAAAAAACAACAAACAAGAATACATTTCTGAATCAATTACATATTTTATACCTTTGCATATGTTAGCAAACCAGTTTCGCAAATTATCTGAAAATTCAACATTTTACCCTCTGAGAAGTACTCGTACTAATTAGCACCGATTTTGAAGGTTATGTGATTCATTTACAAAAAAGATTGTATGTTGTTCAAGGTAGACATTCTAAATCAAAGCTTTTTCTGTATTCTGAATATATATATACGAAACATCGCTTACACAAGCATTAAGAGGTTTAGAAACATGAAGAGAAGATATATGTTCTGAAAATTACTAAATAAAACGTCCTAGGTGAAAAGAAAGAAAGAAAGTAAGGTCGAAGAATTCATACGTTTTCATGCGATTATTGATTGTTCGTGATAAGAAAATATCCCTCTGTTTTTAACTGAATGATAGAAGTGTTGTTTTTTTTTTTTTTCAAATAACCTGACAAAATAATCGAAAATAATAGATTAGGGTTACATCCATAATTGTGATAAATTCTTAATATAAGGCTATATCACTACTTATTAACGAAATAAAAATCTTAAGAAATGATCAACCCATATACAAGAACATATAATGAAAGTAACCATAATCGATATCCATCAGCATTTCGGCGAATGGAATTAAACAAGGAAGTCCGAGTGACTGGGTCAGAGCTGTGCAAATAGCCCAGGGCCGCGCAACAGCTACACCTCAAGCGTTCTTCAGCCTCAGCCAGCTGCGCCCCGCTCTTCCGCTCCATTCGACCACTGCCACTCCCGAGGCATGCCTCCCACAGCTACGAGAAGAAAAGAAAGCCTGTTAAGGTGTTTATTAAAATCGGCCTGAGCACACGCCGCCGCAGCTGCCACCCACGTTCCCTCGCGCGCGGCCTCCGCCCAGCGATCGGACCTTGCGGAACGCCACGGCGCGCCGGGGCTTAGGCGGCGCCGCTCGCTTGAGCCTGTTGTGTTCCAAATTGGACTCAATAACGGGCCGCAGCGACCAAAACAGATTTTTCCTCCCGAAAAGAAGGGATTACTGCGTTTTGTAGCGGGGGCCCCGAAAACCGGGTCTGTGTGAGCGACCGCGTTCACCCCGCCCCGCCCGCTCCAGCGGCGGCCGCGCAGCGGGGACCCTTTGTGCGGACATCATAAGGGTGACTACTCCTGCTAATGCCCTTGTCGCGGCCAATTATGCGACCGGGCCTCAAACAGCGCGGCGTGCGGGGCGGCCGCGGGGCGGGGAGGATGACAACGGACGGAGTGGTGGGAGGAGGGGAGGGGAGGGCGGAAATCGTCGCCGCCCGAAACGCAGGTACGCGACGCATTGTGTGCGCGGAGCGGCGGGCGCTGGACGGTCGAGCCCCGGTCCCGCTGACGGGGACAAATGGGACACGAGCCCGTGAGAGACGGAGGGCGCAGACCGCCTCCCGGCCGGCGAAAATCCTCGATACACAAACGTTCGGCACAGCACATTAGGCGGGTACGCCCCCTTGCGCCCGGATGCAGAGGCTAAACCAACACGCGCCTAGGACAGATTAGCAGCAATGCAGTTTATTATGCACTTATCTTTTTTTATGAATGGGGGGGAGAAAAGGGGACACAAGCGGCGGGAAAGCGTTTGTGGACATGTTCGCAAGCTGTGCGGGCTACAGGGATCATCAGCGGAGAGGGACACACAATGTAGAAGGGACTTAAAGTCAGTGACAGCAGAAACAGTATTACAATGACAATAGCAAATTATCCAAACTGAAATAAAAACCAAAGAATGGATAACAAAGCATGAATTCCAATAATTTAAGAGACCTAAATATTATAAAACTGACCAAACTACATAAAAGGTAACAGACCAATTCTGAGAATATGAATTTCAAAAACCGTCAAAGAGAAGAGGACACAAACTGCTTCAAACATACTAAAATGAAAATCACTGATACGATAATGCAGATGAAGATTAATTTTTCATCGATTAGAAGAAACTTCCAAATGTTAACTTATTACTTGAAGCACACAAACCAATTGATACAACATACTTTCTTAGAAGTGAGTTTTCCGTATAATATATCATCAAAGACATCTGTATCTGTAAGGTAACTAAACAAGTAAATTAATAATAATTACTTAAAACAGTTTTAAGGGTTTTGTAATTTTACAAAATAAAAACTTCATTTTGAGCTAACGGTATTTATTGAGCTTGTTTATCAGAAAGAAGGGAATTCTCTTCCTGCGCTGTAGTGAGTACAGGAAATTTGGAAGAAACGAAACGAAATTTTCCAGTAAAAAGGAAGATCAAGCAACCCGGTGACATTTTCCGAATACTTCCTGCAATTCGCACTATCTATAGAACAGGTTGTGATTACGGGGAGCCCAAATTATTTTAGACCTACTGGTAGTCATTATCTAATGCTCTATTCTGTAAAAATAACAAGCTTTATTTTTTTTTTCTGTTTACGGAAAATGCGTGAGAAAACTGTAAACAATACTGTCCTTGGTTCAGGAGAGAATATCAAATACGTTCCCAATGTTTCCTGAAAAATGTGACGATATAGTACAAAGAATATATTTAAAATGACAAGGTCCAGTCTTTAAAGTTACAGAATATCAGTAGTACATACATCTCTCTAGTTATATTGTAAATGATATATCAGAATGCTAATCGTCACTCCCCAGATTTCTAAATATTTCAGAAATAGAAATTTTTTCCAAGCTCCCACTTCTAAAAAACGAAATTTTAACCGGACTCTTTTCTAAACTATACGATTTTTCGTGCCTACTCGAGACATTATTTTTTTCTCTAAACAATAGTATATCTCAAATTTATCCAAAGCACATATGTCATTTGGGACAGTATCAGAGGCAGGCAATCCTTTCCAGGCGGCCGCCCAGCTGAAGCGGACTGCCCCAGCTGCTCCCCTGCCACGCGCCCTCACGCCTCCTCCCCGTGCCCCTCCAACCCTTGGTGAGTGGGGGAGGGGGAGGGGGCATGGGTGGCTATCTCGAACGCCCCGGGAACGTGCCGCGTCGCCCCGGCCGTCGAGTCCATCACCAAACCAAATGAGCGCAGCGACGGGCAGCGCGGGAGCAGGCCGGGCGGGCCCCCACGGCCGGCCAGGTCGCCGGAGCGACAGGGACGGCGGATCCTTTTACGCCTTATCACGGCGGTGACACGGCTGCCGCCGCGCCAGCGGACCTCCCAAGCGCTCACACCGGCCCCGGTGCCACAGGTTGCCGCCACCGCTTCCATCGCTTCGGTCGAAAAGACCGCCACCACTACTACCGCAGCCTACCTGCTGCCACCCTCACTACCGATGTTGCTGCGCCACCGTCGCCACCACAACCATCGCCAACTCTAATAACAACGACACCTCAGTCAACACAGCCGCAGCCAACCATCATCATCTCTATCCCCGCCTGTACCTCTGCCGAAAAGAGCGTTAAAGCTGTTGCCACCCTCACAATCGATGCCGATGCTGCTGCCGCCACCACAACCATCACCACCGTCTCCACCACTAACGTGAGCCACCCTTTCCACCACCCACTGCCGTGCGCGTGCACCGCCACCGGAGCTATTAGCCGTATCTGCCGGGCGTTCAATTCGGAGGTTAATAGGATGATACACCATGCGCGCCGCTGCCTTCGGGAAGGGACCGCCACGCCGATTGGGAGCGGGCCCAAAAGGGTGCTCGCCGGGGGAGGGGGAGGGGAGAAGCGTGGACAGGCTGCGTAAGGCGGGAGCGGCGTGGCCAACGGGGCTGCCAGCGGCCGGTACGTCACGCCGGAGAAAACGAGTCGCTGCTGCCGCTACTGCCACCAAACAGGCGCGACGAAGTTTCGTCGACGGGAAAGAGCCCGCGTCAACGTCACGGAGGCACATAGCCCGACGGACACAAATCTCACGTATCTCGCGTTAGGCACATTACCGAGGCGTGAAACACTGGAGAAGCAGCGCGCTCCTTAACAGATGAGACGGCATTCAGAATGGAAAGGTGATGAAAAGGAGTAAATGAAACCACGCGCTCGGAATCTCGAACATGTAAAAGTCTCGAGTGCTCAACTGATATTCTAGTTTTCCTTGTTGTATGCATAATTTTACACTAATGTGCAGTGACCTAATGCTTTAAAATTAAGAACGGAATATTAAATTATCATCTTATTAAATTATTACATCTTTTTTGTTTCAACAACAAAATTACAAATCACTATTTTTTTTGTCAAGACGTAATTGGTACTTAAAGATTGATTACTTTAATTCACATTTAAACTTCTTTTTCCATTCATTAATCCCAGTTATACGGGATTAATTACAGCATTCATTCATTCTGAGAAATTCCTTTTTTACGACCAGTAACATATTTCCAAAGCCTATTACTGAGGTAAGCAGCGCAAAACCTGCCCGCGTACTCTCGGACCCTAAGGAAGACGGCCATCAATTCGCCGGCATCTAAAAACACATAAAACTGCCAATGAATTTTCATTGATTCTAGGCAATCACCTAACTCAATTTACGAAAGCCGACACGTTGTTTCGCCGAGCGCCGAGGAGACAGACGGAGACGGATGGAGCGAGCTGCGGAAACACACCCCGGCGGCGGGGCCTCCCTCTCCGCGGGCACTAGGCGGCCGGCGAAGCCGCGCGCGACGGCAAAAACTCGGCTGTGGACGGTGCCTTTGTCTCCGCGGAGCACAGTGCGGGATTTTGTACATCTTCACGGACGAAAACTACAATATCACGTTTTTATCTGAGGCTACCAAAAAACATTATTTTTCACTGCATGAACGCCTAAAACAATTTAGTACAATGTCAAGAATATTAAATTCACTAGCTGTTGCAAAGCGGCCGAAAATCTGCCAAAAGAAAGTACTATGATTTCATAAAACATTTACGAATTCTCCAAAATATTTGGGCGTCTTCTTCTAAAAGATGTGTATAAAACGTTACATACATGTCTCGTCTTTCCTGTCGATAATCACTTTAATTATAATAATATAATGAGAATAAAGACAAAAATAGTAAACGCGTATTGTAATATATTGTACACCAGCTAACATTTACAAACAAGAAAACTACTTATTTCCTATACCTCTTTTTACCTCTTTCTTAATATTTGAATTAAAAATGTTCTAGTAATCAATGTCTACTAACTAGTTGACTCTATGATCGACCTAATACAAAATATGTCACTATGTTAGTTCCTTAAAAAGAAAAATAATTCCTCAATGGCTTCTCCGAATGGCCTTTGAACCAAGCACATCTTCACACTGTGCCGAGCGCATCCCACGCCAGCAGCACCGCCACCTCCGGCGGAAGGTCATCGTTAGCTCCTCCGCCCCCTCCCTCTCCCCTTTACGGCAAATAATTAAATTTCCCGAGAAAAAAAACAAACCAACAAACGTGGTACGCGCCACCGAATACCTCACGCAATCGTCCTCCCCCCGGGTTCAAAGACGAAGGGACGTGCCACATGCGGGTACTCGAGATGGCGAGTACCACCATAAATAACCCCATCAAAAGCGACAGCCAACATAACGCGGTTACGCCGGAGCTCCTTAAAGGGACGACGGGCGAGAAGTCAGCGGAGGTGACAGTCCCCATCAAGACGGGAGACGCTGCGCCTTAATGAATCGCCCGCGAGCGTGTTCGGGGTTGAGGGGCTGGAAAGAGGTAGAATCTCCGGCCACACGAGATAAAATCGCCGGCGCGAAGAGCTTGAAAACGGCGGCTGCGGCGCGGGCGCAAGAAACGCCCGGTGGGTGCGGCTTGCGGGGCGCGGCGTGCGCGACGTCCGGGCGCGAAGGCCCCGCCGCGCTGACAGACGACGAAGGCGGCCGCGGACACCGTGCAAGTGCTGCGTCGTGGCCATAAGTGAAGAACGAATCCGAACGCCAGACAATATCGCCGATCCATAAATAATACATCTGCAGCCTCGCTTCATAAATATGGCCGCTAGGAGCGATACGGAAAAACAAAACAGTGCTCCAGCGAGATGGGCGTGTTCTTCAGCTTCGTCAACTTTATCACAGCACCTCCGCACTTCTTGTTTGTCTAGAAGTACATTTCTAGCTTAACAAGTATCAAGCATCATGAATGATCAATGATAAAGAATTTGTTAAGGTATTGGAACATTTTCTAAAGTTTTCCCAAACATTTGGTGGACGAATGATCACATTAATAAAGACTGACTAAAGAAAATAATATAAAAATATTGAAACACCTTGTTTATCATCACTGTGTAATTTATGCAAATTAACATTACTGAATAGAACAAGCTTATAACATTCAATAACATTAGCATACTGGAAGAATCCCGTCATACGTTCGACATTAAAAACTTCAATTTTAAAATATGTAATTATCTATTAAGGAGTACACTAACGGAAGTAATAAACGCATGAAGCCCACTACATTAATTACCACTGATAATTTCCGTATCACAACTACCGAAGTCTAAACGGATGATGTATTTTATTTCACGTACGGTGTCGATAAACATAAATGCAACTCTACACACACCGCACAGAAATTGTTTGCGGTCATCACAGGACGACACCGAGATAAGTATGAATGATCTGCATAATGATGTGCATAACGGATACTCGTAAATGGTACAGATTGACTAAGTGCTGGGGTGACAAGTGTACCGGAAGTAATTCCACAAAAACGTATCGGGGATTTCCTCTGTCATTCACAGTCTATTGACACTGAGTGACCACAGCTACAACTTTATGACTAGCAGAACAAAAAGTCTCAGCAAATGGACTGATCTCCAAAGAACTAATTTCATCGTCTGCAAGGCTTGGCCTTAACAACTGACACATTCAAACAATGCAAAAGGCTGTTCTCCTGAGTACTGCACGCATCGTTAGGAAGTTTCTATTGATATAACTGCCCGCCTGAGTTTGCAAGCGAAGCAGGCACCTTTGTTCTAGAAAGGTCTCGGTATCTGCTATAGGCACCTCGCTAAGCGAGAGACTTGAAGAAATAAAATAATAATAATAATCGACGGGGAAAAATCGTGACACAAATATCCGAATAGTATCAAATATTCGAAGAAACTCCAACAGTTGCTGAGAAAGGGCCCACCCGGAGACGCCTCTTCTTCAGCGTCCTTCGCGGAGCGTTACGGCAGCGGCCGGGATCCGGTCAGCGGCGGCGGCGGCGGCGGCGGCGGGCGAGCGCGCCCTTTAGCACACAGTGCGTCGGTCGGGCCGCCGCGCACAATCGGCGCAGCGGCGCTTGATATGCAAGCGAGCGGCCTGCGCGGCGCGCGTGCGCCTGCATCCCGATGCGGCAGTGGCAGCGCCTGGCCGCGCAGCCCTTGTGCAGTCACCGCCGCCGCGCCGCCACGCACGCAGGCCGGCCGGCCGTTCGCAGTGCACCGATGCGGCGGCGGCGGCGAGTTATAGGAACACTCGTCGCGCAAACAGTAGATTTGTCTCGGGCGCGGAGCGGAGACGCAGGTCGCGCCGGACGGGCGGTCGCCGCCGGCAGCGCGCGCAGCGGCGGCGAATGGCGACCGCACCGGTGCAGGCAGCGCAGACCATGGATACTACCTCGAGAGCTGGGGGTTACTGCCACTTTCCGCCGATTCCGCTCTTTGCAAACGGCGCAACACAATGAGAGCTCAGATTTCAAACACTCGAAATTTTAAAAAAAAGAAAAAAAAAGAAAAAAAAGAAAAATATGGAATTTCCCTGAACATTAACCACTACTGTCCAAACGTTGCAAATATGTTCATAATGTTATATTATAACTAAACGTGTAGAGAAAGCAGTCTCAAAAATTAGGGCCTCTCAAAATGAAGGTCAGAGTCAAAGATAAAAGCGCTATTGTTTAGAACGTACAAACACTTAGTTATTTTGAATGGGGAAAAAACTAGTTTTCCGCTTCTTAGGAACCTTCCAAAATGTGTATATACGCAAAATCTCGGCATTGAGTATTGTCAGCACTACATACGGTTGTCAGTACTACGTACACGAGAAAGTAAAAACTTTGTTTTTCTTCTGCAGTGTACAGCTTAGACCCAGCATTGGCCACACATCCGAGTTCTTACAGTGAACCCGTTGTCTTTCACACAATACAGACTAAGTATTTTATAAGAACGTTACTATAGACTGAGGCATAATATTGCATGCAATGCAATTATTATTGCAAACAGTACTAGGCAATAATACAGTTTTATAGGAGCACAATCAGATTGAAAAATATCATGTAAATTACGCAGGTAATTGATAAAAAGAAACTGCTGTTCATTTGCACTTCTTGCTCGAATACATCAGGCTGCGTCGTATTTTTAAAATTCACAGCGTTATAAGTATCATGTTTTCACGATGGTATACTTTTTTATTGCAGTATGTCAATGTATATTCAATCCCCATCAGATTTTTTTGCGCAAGAAGCGAGTCAACGAAGGGCGTAAAACGTAGACGGCTTAAACTTGAGACTAAACAAGTAGGTGGGAACAGAGATTATGGTGGTATCGTAAGCTTTCACGGCCGGAGTCAATAGAAGATACATTTTCCGGGCTGGTAGGCCATGCTGTACAATGCCAACTGGACCACGGCCTACCAGCCCAGAAAATGTATCTTCTAGAGATTATGGTATTTGAATGGGAAACGTAAAAACTATATGTGCGGACGAAAGTACATTCTGCGCGCATTTTCTTCTTCAGAATTCCGACGGAGCTCCAGAACACCAAAAAAGCATTGTTAGAAACATATGAAAATGTACTAAAATTTGCCCCAGTCACTGAAGACGTATCTGCATCGATAAAGGAACCACAGATTTAATATCATATTATCGCTAACAAAATAGCACCCTTCCCCCCCACCAGCTTTCCTTCTACCACAACTAGCGAAAGGAGAACTCCTTGCTGGCTGCACTACCTCGGCTGCAGGTGCGCGCCTGCTCCAGCGAGATCCAGCTGCTTGCGGACGAGACCCCCGCCCACAATGAAGGGCGCGTGCAGATGGCGAGAAGAAATCCTCTCGAGTTTTTCTACGGAGCAGTGGGGGATTCTTTTAACGAGCCTCTTAGCACAAGAAACTTCAATCGTTATTCCTCAAAGGGAGGACCACTGCATCTGCTGAGAGCCCGTGCGTGCTTCTTCACGCTCTTCAGTACACTTCGGGCAACACTTCAGGCACAGAATACAAAAGAGCTATAGCGTGAATGAAAGTGAATGTCTAACTCATGAAGGAAATATACAGAATAGTGAATGTCTGTTGAGCTCATCTACTGTTTTAAACAGTAATAGCAACTATAGCAATTTTCAGATAGTAAATAGCTATGCTGAATATTGTGACTATTGCAGGCTGACCATCCTTCTCTCGAGGATGACTAAAAATGAATTCAATTCATGAGAAGAATTTGAAAAGATTACGTTCAATAAAGATTTTTAATAAAATTTCAGAACTACAAAAGGACACTGTTTAACTGTCAAAGCTTCTTATCACAATTGAGTAACTTGAGATGGGAAATTCGCTATCTGATTTTAGGAATAAAATCCACAAAATACCGAGAACTGTTGATATTATTATTATTATTATTATTATTATTATTATTATTATTATTATTATTATTATTATTATTATTAAGACAGCGAACTTATCTCGATAATACATTTGGAATATCTGTAAAGAAATTATCATTCAAATAATTAAAAACAGTCGTGAGATAACGAAGATGACAACATAACAACAACACAAAACTGTTCAGTCCGCTGTCATAGCATTGTACAGTTCCTTAAAAGACTGTAAGTTTATTTTATTTATGGTAGACATTAACGCTTCATGGTTGTCAAATTGTTGGTGCAACCAATACATCCAGAATTAATACTTGAAGTTGGCTCATACTAACTAAACAAAAAATAGCGTACGTCTTATTTTGGAATAATAATATAAAACATTTACAGAATTGAAATTATCACGGGAAAAAAGGAACATTACAGAATTTAAATTATCACGTAAAGAAATTTGGAAGATTGAACCAACCTAAGAATTCCAAATAGTGAAAATTTCATTTTAAATAGCAACTCTCAGATCATTATTTGGCCAACCCATATTTCGAATCACACCACGAAATTAGTAAACAGGAAGACAAATTACCAGTACAATAAGGTCATATTAATTCATTCTTTCTTCAAGGACTCGAACCCCGAGATTTCGAGGACTCGTGATCGAGGACTCGATCTTTAGATTGTCGTCTTTTCAAAAGGTCGGTTCGTCCAAACGTTTGGTGTCGTAAGGTTTAAAGCAAATATTTCTCCACAGAAATTCTGCTATACACCTTGGTAAGCAAATATTATGAAAGAATTTAATAAAATAATCCTTGTATTGAAATAAAACTCTCAAAACATATGTTCAGAAAACGAGCCCTTTTTTTTATCACATAAATTCGACAATGGAGCTTCAATAATTTGAATCTGATTGGAAAAGAGAAAGTTGAGTTACTGTGATTCTCAAAACGAGTTTTAGTTAGATCCCATTTTATTTTAGACAGATTTTCAATTTTTAAATTACATAAAGAATAAAACATAAAATATTACATCACAAATTAAACCTCGAGTAAGTTAATGCGATCAGGGAGAAAAGACATAAAGTTTGAAATTTAGAGAGTTCAATTTCGTTTTCTACGGGTTTCTACTGTGCTCTTCTAACTTCAAAAGAGATATGCAGCAATAAATACGTGACTAATGAAATGCTGAAATAAATACATACATTCACAAAGCAATTAAACGTCAAATACTTGTTGGTCGCAAAAAAGACCTCTGAACACAGCTACTCATTTCGATAAATACACATAGGCCGCGTGCTAATTTTCGCGTTTTTTTCTTTTTCTTTTTCAATACTAGGTGTTTTCATGAAGAGCACCGTAATACATTCTGAGCTAAATCAAGAGCACGGCGATTCATTAAAAAAAAAAAGTCCAAGGAGCAATTGTCTTGCAATGCCGAGCACACCCAAGGGCTTCCGATCGCGTGGTTTGCGTTCGCCGGCTGCAGGGGTGGGCTTCGGTGGAGAGCGCGACCCGCGCGTGGGCGTGGGCGTGGGCGGGGACGGGCGCCCTGCATTATTCATGGGCGCCACCCACCCGCGCCCTGGGTGTCCGCGGGCGCCGCTCGCCCGCCGGGTCAAGGAGCGCGCGGTCTCGTGTGATCAGCGCCACCTCCCTGGGATGCTAAACGTCCAATCACCAAAAACAACAAAAATAGATACGCCACCATCTGATAAGCAGCACAGCCACGAGCTTTTTTTTAACGTTTTGGGATGACTATAAACATATATCAACGTTCCAAATTCACGAATTCCATCTATTTAAATATTGTTTAGAAACATGCTAGCGTGTGAAGTGGCGTTGCCTTTATCTAACGTTATAATGTAAAGCGTGGACGGACAATAGAGGCTACGTAGAAATGTTCTGTCAATAATTATGAACAGCATATTTTACAAAAGAATTAAATAGTAATAGCTGAACTCGTGAAATATTTTTAAAAAATATTCTCTAGAAAAAGACCTCTCAGACCGACATATTACTCTAACAAAATAATAAACGTATTGAATATTAAGCACGATATCCCTCTGAAAACCTAAACTAGTCGTAGAATCCGTCTCATGGTATTGAGACTAATGATAAGAGGCTAAAGTTCTATATCACACTGCATAAAAGCACAAAACAAGAAATGATTCTTTCCAGAAATATTTTAAAGACCTGTACTGCAAGTAAAAAGCACACCCACGGAAAGTGACATGGATTCGTATTGCTTAATTATATTCTGAAAACAAACGTAAAAACTACAGTGGTATTCCATGTAGATGGAATCCACCGTGTCTCGGATAATGTACTCTTAAATTACTTACACTTCGCAGACACACATAGCAATTCATCAGCACCTAAAAAGCCTACATTCAACAACGTGATGTCCACCCATGTCCATCTCGTGACAGTCTGCAGGTACCAACTCGTACCATACTCCGAAAACCTCTGTCGTAATATGGTCAGCGATGTTTCCCACTCAATCCTCGGTCTCGTCTCCCGCAGAAGCAAGTCTCCCTCCAGGCAACGATGTTGGTAAGTTGTGTGTTGAGACGCTCTGTACAGGGAAGAGAACCGGACGGCGACACTCGCGACGAAAGAAAAGGCAACACAGGAACGGAGAATAGTGATAATGGAGACAGTGGCAAAAAAAGAAACGGAGAGGAATAGAGATATATAAATGGAAACGAGCACATCGAAAATATTGGTGGTGGTATGAACTAAGGGGCCAAGAAGAATCATCATAGTGAAACAGGAATGAAAGTTAAAAGGAAAATGGAGTAGTGAAACGGAGATTCGAGGCAGGTGGCGATGGCAGCTAAGGCGAGGACCAAGAAACCGGGGGCTAACACGGTTGAGGAAGCAGCAGGGACGGCAGCGGCGAGGACCAGTGGCCGAAGACCCACGCCCGGAGGCCGGGGGCGGCGGCGGCGGAGAGGCCGGGCATCTGTCTGTGCCGCCGCCATGAGCTATGCGGCCTGGCCGCCCGCCTGACGCGGACACGACCCGCGGAGACGGAGAATTAGAAGACTTGTCAACCCTCACTGAAATATTCCGTGGACCTGGCCCGGCGCTCGATATATGAGGCCCCGCGTCCCCCGGCGCGCGGCGGCGGCGGCGGCGGCGGCGGCAGTCGCCCCCTCGCCACGCCCCCCGGCGTCCTACCCGCGTCGCCGCCTCGCGTACAGTCGGAGGGCCCAGCTACTGGCCACCCCACCCCGTCAGGCAGGCAGGACATGGCTTCTCCGGAATGTCGGCCTTTCGCCGACGCCGTCGCTTAAGGAGAAACACCCAGCCACCGGCTGACTAACTCGCGACGGAGCCTAATGAGAAAGAAGCCTCTGGAGCAGTGGAAACATCTATCCTTAAAATAGCATTTTTCCGTACTTATAGAAGAGATGCAATTCATATGGGAAAAACGAATATTGCATGCCAATGCAAACAAATCATGGAGACTGTAATAATACCTAAACTCTTCTCACAAACTTTAGATCATTTCGCACGTACGTACGCACGTACATGAAACTGGCAAAGACTGAATTTCAAAGTAATAGAAGTACTGACAACATTGAAACAAATTTTATTTTTTCAAACACAATGATAAATATTTAAATTGCTAGGTGGCAATAGAGATACTGTGATAATCCATAATAAATAAGGATACAAAAGATAACAACGAGTTTAAAACCCATAAATTAATAGTATAAATAATTTACCAGACATATTTCCGGAATATTATTCCAGTTTCAGTAGCACTGCAGAGATGAAAATTATGGAAAAGATGGGATAAAATTGCCGAAAAACGTGTTTGATTCATTATTTATAATATTTTTTTAACTGTGTATTTAAAATCACTTAGTTTCTTAATCGAAATGAATATAAATAAGAAAATCTTACTTGTAGTAGGAACGTCGTGATAAAATATGTTGATAATGATAATTGTTCGTGTTTATTACAAAAGCAAGGGAACTCACTCTGGCACAAATATTTATAGGAACGTTATAATCACTCAACTCATTACATAAAACGACAATACAAATTCGGCTTCATTTCACTGTAAATGACAGGCACAAAATTATTCAACAAGCCTTACCATGAATTACATTACTCAAAAGCAAGAGCATTTACCCCATCTCGGACTAAACAACAGGTCTTGCGGACCAACTTCCCATTGCAGTGCTCTGGACTCGTTACGCACGATATATCCACCAGCGCGGTCCGAGACGCACCCGCGGAGACCACGTCAGGGTGCGGGGGTGGGGGATCATGCCGCACATTCCCACGAGTTCACAGCCCTCGCACCCCCGCCACGCGCACGCGGACCCGCTAACCACGCGCCGAGCCGTCGCGTCGCGCATCAGGCGGCGGACGTGGGCGGCTCATTTGAATATCGAAGAGCGCAACATGCCTCGTATGGCGTTAGCCAAGTGCCTCTTAGAGATAAATGTTTTGTTTACGACGCCATAAATCATATTTGCTAATTTTCCGCTATAATTGCCGGCGATTCTCCAATGCTTCAACTTTTCATCATCTCCCTCCCTTTGAAGTTTCCTCTGCAAAGAAGTGAGTCACGTGACACACGCTCCCCACTCCCTTCTCTTGATACCGAATCATGACGTCACGACATGAAAGGACGACGACGACATTGACGATGACGTTACCGCGAAGATCTCTGCGCGGTATGCCCCCACCCAATGTTGCTACGAAAGGAGATACCCGAAAGGGGAAAACAGGCTTTCCGCAGACACGCAGCTTCCGCGACGCGGCAGAGAAACGTTTACGAGTTGCGTACGTTGCGGAGGAAAAACCGCGAAGAATGAATGTTAGAGACCCCATTCTGTGTTTCGCGCGCAGCTGCGAGCTGCCAGGTTCATTACAACGCACTTGAAAACGCTCAAAATTGCGACCATTGCAAGTACCACCATTCAAGGCAGAATCTTGTGTCCAAGTTCATTAGAGCACAGGATCATTATGTCACTTTCATCTCCGCGTTATTGCTAACCATATTTCCCGAGTCAACTTCACACACAGCCCGAAGCTGCAAACGCCCACTCTCGCGTAACGAGGCGAAATAAACGCACAACCGCGTTACAACAAATTTCGCAAAACATTTAGGCGTGTTTATCAAAAAATACTCACAAAGTACCGAATTTATTCGCCGCGATATGTCACGAAAACGAGCGACAGAAAATTATATTAGCCGACGACCAAAACGCGAATACGAGCCGCACGTGCGCTTGTCGAAAATGGTTCGCGCGGGTCACGTGACCCGGTATCCACTCATATGCGCGCATTCAGAGGCCTACACAATGGTGGGGGGGTTGGGGGGGAGGGGGAGCCGACCGTTCCTAGCTCATCTCTGGCGGACAAAGGTCCCACCGTCCAAACGGGCGGCCGGCGCCCATCCATTGCTGCGAGGCAACGAGCGGAGGACGAAACGAGGCGATGTGGGTGCAACGCCCGTGTGAACGTGAACACGCGTCCTGCGGAGATAGTGAAGTATCTACCGAATAGTGGAGGATTCAAAAAATGCTTCCGCAATATGTTTGGTTGGATAAACTTTCACAACAACCATACACACACACATACGCCCACACACTCGCAATGAGTGGGAAATTCTACACTTCTCATGGCGTCTCGCTTTTCCAGAATATGAAGTAGTGTTTTTAACTTTGTACATTACTCTAAAATTTTTACATATACAAGGTTGTTAAATCTTTTCTGCAAAATAAAGTGCTTAGTTGAAGTAGTTCAGATGTCAAATACAAACACTTCTAACATTAGTAAAGAATCTTCAACAGGAAAATCCGGCCTACCATATCATGAACCGGCAACGACCATAATGGTAAATCAATGACATCTCCCGTTACATTTCCACACCCCGCGCTCCCGGCCGCTGGCCGCCGCCGCCGCCGCACACGAAATTTTACGGCTGACGTACGAGGCAAACAGTTCACGGCGGCGTCTAAAGGAGCTCCGTTTTGTTTGTAATAGGATATGAGGTCTCGGCGTCATATAAATACAGGAAAACACAGGAGATACGCCTATCTTACAAAACAGGAATACAGTCGAAGCAACGGTCGTAACGCACGGACGGAAGCACTCAACTAAACTACCCATGAAAAGCGTTCCTCCGGCGTCGCGTTGAAGTTACGAGGACCACTGGCGGAGCAACGAACGCGCGACACTGGAAGGCTCGGAGGACGAGCGAATGGCGATTTGACAATTTCTCTTCTGCAGGAACGGAACTGCCCCAGATTTCACGACGCCGAAACATTATAAAATACACATATAATTTCAATGATCTTTATTTATAATGCGACGTTAGAAATGGAACGTTGAGTCAAATCATTCCACCAATTTCAAAGAAGATAATAGTTCAATAGAAGATAATAGCATTATCAATTTTCTTGAGACAAATCTTGAACGAGTTCGCATTTCAGTTTTTTTGTACTTTTTTGATACAACAGAACTATTTAAAGAAAATAATGCTTAGCAATAACACAGAATAGAACTGAACATCAAAAAGTACAGATATCATCCGTGAGCTATTTTATTTATTTAAGGGTAAATACGACAGATTGATAATAAAATAAAATCATTCCGAAACAATTTTACAATTCGCTGGAATCGATTACACGATCTACATTCTTAGAAGCCAATTAGGTAAAGAGAAATCTCCCAAAAAAGGACCCCGGGCGTAATCGCACGTGTGTTGCCACTGAGCAAATTAGTAATTTACTCCAGACGGAACATCCAAACCTCCGGGAGGGGGCGACACGAAGAACATTTTTGTTTACGCAACTGCGAATGAATCCTAAGAACGCTCTAAGGAATCTCTACGAAGCCCAATTTCCTTAATTTGGATTCCTCGATTTGAACATCTGAAAATATAGAATAATGAATGAGGCGCCTAAAATGGTTTAACAGTGTACCTACTAAGGAGAAATTTATTCTTTCCGAATCAAACGCTCAATCGAAGAACAAATACCCGCCACCCCTCCCTTCCCTTCTAGTCAATTCGCACCCTGTGTGTTGCGCAGCGGGGACAAATCAGTTCCGAGCGGCTTAGCGCTGGGAGGTTACGTGTGAACAGCTGAGCCGCGGGTCATAGCAAGTGGCTCGCAATCCACTTAGCCCCGCCCGGCCCCGCCCGCGCCCACGCCCACGCCCACGTCCACGCCCCGGGCGCGCTCTCGTTGATTGCGCAGGCCTCGTCTCGCGAAGAGGCCGCTGCGCCGTGCATGGCGATGGGCAGCGCGCGCGCGCACGCCCGCCCGCGCGAAGCCTTGGCTCGTGATGAAGCACGCGCCTCTTGCCTCCGCGTGCTCTCAGGGACACGAGCGAGTTGGACAGTCAACCGCACGCGGAGCGAAACGCCGTGAAAAGGAATTGCCACCCAGCGATGACAAAATTTAATAAAGTAATTCAAAATTTTACGATATGTTCCCTACAACAGCTCGAAAAACGTTTCAAAAACTGGGAATACTTATCAAATGATCTATTAAAATTACTTATCAAATGATCAAAAGAATACGTTCTCAGAGAGGATTCAACAATACCTCTACCATTCCTCGTATGCGATTTCAGTGTGTTCAGATGTTCTAACGCCAGTACGTGCAGACGACGCGAAAAACAACACTCACAAAGGGATACCCTACACAAACAAATTCGACAATGAGGATTCAAGTCGCCTTTTCTAGGGGATTTTCCTATGTGTCGCCTCCCATAATAAAATGGGAGATATAACTCTTGCCACAGGCGTGCTCACAGGAGGTGCCCTCCCCCTCCCGAAAATCCTCAATAGGGGCCCCGTAACCTTCTGTAAATAACGTTTAAATGTGTTAAAGTCCCGATTTGCCCTTTTTTTAACTTAACAATTTCGGGAATTGTTAATCGACATTTGGTGAAGATGCTCTTCAAGTCATCTGTCAACACTGTAAATGGCTCAATATACAATAAATTGCATTAATTAATTACATCACTGTGAAATATGTCGTATGTAAACAAAAGTGTTAATGAAAAAGGGTGGCCAGAAATGAGGTTGCCCCCTCCTTTTGTTTTATGCTGCGCTCTGTCTATTAACCATGTATTACAACCACAGCTCAATCATCATTTAAATTGGAGTCTATTATTTGTATATACATAAATCTACTGTTTTTAGTTTCAACTACCCCAAAAGGAGTTTTATTCGATTCAAAAAGAAACAAACAATTAAATAAACATTATAAAACATTCAAAATAATAAACGTCGCGAAGATAAATAAATAGCTCAAAGAGATAAAAGTCCGTTAGGTACTGTTGGGGAAACATCAAACTCGTTGAGAGTATTTACGAACCAAAAATGCAAGAATTGAAAATACGTAAATTAATTTTTTTCCCCACAAAGTAATCACTTTTGTTTCCACAGTTATGAATTTAACATTTCAACTTTTCGAGAGAAATTTTCCTTTCTACCGCCACTAGAGGCGCGGAGCCAATGTCGGCTGTTCGTGCAGAAGAAAGATTGAAGGAAATGACAAGAGGTCGAACCTTCGCAGCTGCGGTTTGCTGTCAGATCTCAGCAAACAACTTCCGGAGCCTTCTGAATACCAACAATCCGACAAGGTAACCTTTATCTGGGACACGATTCTGCAGAGCCTTCATTTTATACTTTCGCTAAGATTACTCAACGAATCGAAACCGCTCCTTAAGAATTCTTCGTGGTAAAGCGAAAGTCCGGGGCCATCGTTGCATTTGTCCGCCACTGACAGCGCGCTCACGATTTTCCGTCGAAACACCGCGGGAATGCACTCGACGTTCAGATTGATATCATGAAAGAGGATTTGGACAGATTATGTTTTAGCAAAATTGAGTAAATGCGTTGCTGTAAAGCATTTGAAATGTTCTCTCGCGATCAAATAAACGAAGAGTTTTAAAACCTTTCACTTCAATAAACGCCATCGATTTTGAAATACATGATTTAGTAGATACATTCTTAAGACGGTGTTCTCCCAGAAACAGAGTGGCTATTCGAAAAGACATTGTACAGGAGTATATCACAACGAAACATCGCTTCTAGACTCGTGAACCCATACTATAAGACACTCAAAACATTTTCACTTTCTTTATATTTCAAAGTAATGCACTGCATTAGTTAAAACAATAAGAATTATGGTTCTGCGCACTTAGAATAATACATTTCCTTTTTATTTCGAATATCGTTTTGGGAGCAAAAAGCTTCGCTAGTTATCGTAGGCGATCAGCAGAGGGAACGGGGATTAAATTCAGTGATGTTGGACAGTGTGCATAAATTGGACATCACCACCACCACCACCACCACCACCACCACCACCACCACCACCACAACAACAACAACAACAACAACAACCACAACCACAACAACAATGCTGCAGTTCTCGACACAATCTGGGTTCTGTAAGTCCCATTTCGACCAAAAGGGGAGGGATATCTAAGAAGCCTCACTATACTTTCCAGGTATATAAATTAAGAGTTCTACATAAAATTATTTTTGCTACCAGTTTAACCACAAAAAAAACATCACCAGAAACGAGTTTCGGAAAATATATTGCTGTTTTATAGGCCATCGACCATAAATCATTACTTAACTGACTGGTAAATCACGACTGAACTAGACACTCTTGAATACTCGCACACAATTTCACACTTGACAGGCCGCTTTTTGCACATCTCCCCGCATCCGTGCTATTCAAGCCCCCCGTTCCACAGGGAAACACGACCCCTTTCCAGAAATCCGTCACCCGGGCGAAACGAACCGTTGCCCCCGTGCGCCAGTCGGATGGCAGGCGGTGAGCAGGCGGGGCGCGGCGCGAGCGTGTCGGGTGCTCGCGGGGGGGCCACGCGTCATTGACGCCCACCCGGCGCCCCCTCACGCCCACCCCCGCCCCTCGCGCTCGCGTGCGCGGCAGGAATGCTCGGGACAACATCGTGACACGCGTGATTCTCTTTCAAACAGAGCGCGAGATGAAGTCCACCGCCGGGAAATACCTCTTCCCGTATATGGGATCGCGGGTAATACACACCCGCGGCGCGGGGAAGAGATATGCGGGAGCAGATAAACTCCCATGCATTATGGATAGCAGCGGGAGCGGGGTACTGAGGAGAAATTTGTCCAACGGTTTCTGTGGCCATTATTTTGAAACTAGAGACGCCTATCTCAACACATCACAATGCAACGTACGGTCAAAACGACTAAGTGAACTTGAGTTACAGCTTGAATTAAACTGGCACGACATAGAAGCGTGCAATGATACAGAAGCAGCGGTATGATTTGACAAGTAAAATATTTTCTTTCCTTCAGCTGCTCAACGTAGAACTTTTTATTAGTGATAGGGTTTTTAAGCACTTATCGCCAATCTAGAATTTTGACAGACTAAGTCGAACTGACATAAACGAAGGGGAATTATCGGCATATGCGAGAAATTACAAGCGTTCAAAAATGTGTTAGAGTACAAACAAATTTAATTAGAACTACTATTGGATTTTTGTGTGACTAAAACTATAGCAAAAATTTGAAGTCATTCTTTCACTCACATTGTTTCTGGGCTAAAAATATAAGGATGTGTGTTCACAACCGTACATTAAACTTTCCTCTTGCGACCAACAAAAAAAATGTTAATGAAGAATGCCCGCGCAAACATTCGTACGCTTCTAGCTACCCAGCTGGCTAGGCCACATTCACGACTGGTTGCTCCGCACAATGACCGCAGCGGGCGCCGCCGAGAGGAACAGGTGGGCGAGTGCAGTGGGGCGAGGCCGGCGAGGGGGTGGCTGCAGGCCGGGCGTGCGCTGCGCCGCTGAGGGGAAGTCGCTCTGTTCCGCCTCCCCTGCCCCCGCCCCCGCAACCGCCAGCGGCAGAGCCCGTCCGGCCGCTAACAGCCAGTTAAAACTTCCCCCAGTCATCAATTACACTTAAGTGTTTCGGAAAAGGAGGCTGTGACCGCGTGAGTTTTTTTTTTTTTTTTTTAGGTGGCGATAGCCCCGCCGGAGGTGCAGCATTTGTATGACAGAGGCAAAGACGGAGACATACAGGCCAGCATATGAAGAGGTGGATAAGATGAATGATATGAGTAAGGAGAGCGAAAAGAGAAGGGGAGATGAAGGAGTGCAGAGAGAGAAAGAAACGATACAGAGAGAGGAGAGAGAGAGAGAGAGAGAGAGAGAGAGAGAGAGAGAGAGAGAGAGAGAGGAAAGGAGGGAAGTCAAGAGACATGGACAAGTAGGCGGACTCACGATAATAACGGGAAAGAGAGAGAGAGAGAGGGAGAAAGAGAAAACGAACAATTAGTATTACACTGTTGACGAGACGTTTTGAATCTATTTTCTTTTGATGTTTTATTATATTATAAATATAACAAAAAGTGAGAGATGAAATAAAATAAGAAATATAAGATATTTCACAGAAATACAACAAGACAGAAAGACAATCGCACTATTTCTGTTATCTTTAATAAAGAGATGAATTGTTGATTATGCCTTCCAATGAACCTATTATTTATGACTGCGTAACGTTGTGGATAATCTAAGGCAAAGATTGTAAGTTTAAAAACAACACTGATACCATTCCTTTGAATACAAATAGTGTGTGCGATTTCTTGCATTGTAACTAATTTAAAATGTTATAAAAATCTGCCAGATACCCATCTTGCAATTCTGAATCTCATCTCCAGGCGTCACGTTGTTAGGCGTTTGCAATAGGACGAAGTCACAAAGAAAGCAACAAAACCAATATTCCACGATACTATAATTGTCGGCGCCATCGACTTTAATCATTTAGTTTTAATAAATGCACTGCAAAGTAATACGTTATGGCTAACTTTGATCACCCCACTTATAAGTCAGAAGGGTGTAAGTGCGCCGCTTTAAACCCCCTTCACCGCGCCCCCTTTCACTGCGTATCGATATACCCCAAAACACAGTCACCAGACAGGCATTTATCTCGTGTATGTGAGATGAACTGCGGATCTAAAGCCTACTCAAAAACCAAACAAAAAAAAGCTGAAATACTGTGCGGGATCAGCTGCTTTTTGGCATTCAAAAATGATTATTAACTAATTTAATTTTACAGTCTACAAAATTTCGTGGACAAATCACATGAAAGTCTCAGATCTTGCCGAAATAAAGTGTGTTAACATTTAGAAAGTTTCGTGAAATATTGTGTAAAACAGCCAGATCACTCACGAATGATCAAATCAAGAATTTCACCGGTCAAGCTCCACCCACAATAACACCAAGACCACTTCACTGATGTCAGCTTAAGTTCCTGAACCACAACAGAAAACGATTCTTCCACATCCACACCACCACCCGCACGATGAACGGCGTGCGGTGGGTCAGTGACCCGCGACCTGCTCCAAGCAGCTCGCGCCCAAAGCAACGACGCGGGAGACACACGTTATACGCGCCTCCAGACGAGCGAGAACAATGGCGTGCCCTTACCTGCCCTAACGCGTCACCGCGCCATAATGGATACGCCGCGCAGCGCCGCAGCCGGACGGCTTCTTACCTACGAACAAAACAAAGAAATCTTCATTAGGATGATTTCATAGCCGGTCTAAAACAAGTCGCCTGCTTACAACTCCGCAATGCATATGAGGCGATTTCTCAACAGGGTGTTTCGGGCACAGCCCCGTCGTTGTCGCTGTGCGTCGCGAGGCAATCATCCGGCAGAGAAAAAAACTTGGATTTCCCGGACGGAAATAATGCTTGATTTCACCACGGTATAAAAAAATAACACACTTAAACTTAATAAGTGTAAAAAATACTTATAATTTTAAGAAAGCCCAAACGCACGAATAATAACGTGTACTAAAAAATGAGAAACTGTAACTCAATGCTGTTTTAGAATTTGCAGAAAGATTAAACTTGACGAGTTTGGACGTGATAAAAGATGTCACCTTAATTTTAACCTGCTAAAACCATGAAAACGGATCTGACATGTCATTCTCAAACACAAGCCAGTTTATATACGTCAATCATTCCAAAATTCGATACCTGAGACGAGCGTTTGGAAAGGTCACGTCACTTCTAGTTATTCAGCTCAGTTGACGATACATCCACTTCAACTATCAAAATAAGAAAGACAGCCGACTCTCATTTACAAATGTTCAGCGACTATTCAGGTTTCAACCCGTCATTAAAAATTCTTTCTGAAGGTTGTAATACATTGAATGCGAATTTCAAAGCAGTAAATGAGATAAATACATCACTAATTTCGTATTCCTGGGCAAAGCCACAGGATGTCCAAAATTATTTTTATCTCTAGTCCAATATCGTTTCTAAATTCTGCTTACGTCTGCCATAAACATAACTACTTAACTAGAACGTTATCGATTCTCTTCCTTAAATTTTCATCAGAGTAATGAGCAGCTTTATTTATCGCCCGCTGTTATCTTTCCATAGCAAGAGAAACGATAATACGGAAGAAAACTGAGAAGAGGCGCAAGAAGATTATTATCTCCTCTTTAAGATCGTTTTTCAGAAGCAACTTCTTATCGGCAAGGGATAAAAAAAGCGGCTCGAGGAGAAAAACTACGGCGAAATATGTGCTACTGGGCGCGGAAAGTTACCCCCAACAAGCGAGTCGCTCTCATAACGTCTTCCTATATATCTGCGCTATCAGCAGCCAGACGACACTTCCCACCGGTGATCGGGGCTGCCACTTAGATCTCCATCAGAGTTATGACCGACGCCCCGCGATCGCCAGTTGGCATCTCTCCGCAGCGGAGGCGCGCGCGATGAGCAGAAAAAAGCGACGGCGAATCGCCGCTCGGTCATTAGACGCATAGCTCGGGACAAATGAGGCGTCAAACGAGCTCGGGAGCGCGGGCGGCGACGGCGGGGGCGGCGGCAGGGGACGCGGGGGTGGAGGCGGCGACGGCGTCGTTTGGAGTGTGGCCCGCGGCGGAAAGGCGACACCCGGAGCGCGGCGCCCCGAGACGCGACGGTCGGCAGGCCGGCCGCCTGCACCCGGTCGGGCGGTCCGGTTACTGCCGAGCACGACCGCGTCGACGAAGAAGAAAAGGATAAAGAAGGGGAAGGGGAAGGGGAAGAAGAAGAAGAAGAAGAAGAAGAAGAAGAAGAAGAAGAAGAAGAAGAAGAGATGGGCGATGAAGGTGATGAAGGTAGTAGAAGAAGCGCTAGGAAGAGGATAAGAGGGATGAGGAGACAGTGTGAGATATGGGAAACAGTGGATGCCGGGGTATCTAGTGATCATGCCAGGAGGTTAACTGTGCTCCTGATGAAGGTGACGATCAATGTAGATGTGAAATAGATGAACGTGGTACTAATGGATCGAATAGTGCAAAATCTACAATGATAACATATTAGCAGTAGGATCGTTGCGATGATTCAAACAAATTCTTAGAATGCAAAATAATAATAATAATAATAATAATAATAATAATAATAATAATAATAATAATTAATAATAGTAAAAAATAAATGGACGCGGTGACAAAGTGGTTTCGATGTTAAAATTCTTCCTTATTGATAATATAATTCATTGTGACCATGGTAGTAGTGCAAATATTACTCAATTATCTTAAGTAAACCCATTAATTGAGTATTCAGCACGACTCTATCGAGTTACGGAGTGTCTTACTTTCAATTACAAAATAACCAATCTCTCCTTGCTTTCTGAATTCTTCTCGAAGTAAATATTTACACGCATCAAAGCGACATCTAGTTTCAGAATTCAGGTTTCCTGAGTGAAACTAAACTAACAAAGAAATAAGTACTCGTAGAGCTTCCCCAAATGAAAGAACTTCAAAAACATGAGCCTTTAAAGGAGGAAACCTGTATGAATTGTCAACAGGTTGTGACCACAAGTTGTGACAATATGACCGCAAGAAAGAAATGTAGAGTTACTTGGACATCTTAAAGGTTTTTGAACATCTTTTCATCCATTGTTTATTTGCAGGGCAGATGGAATTTTTTCAAAATCAGTCCTACCCTTCAGTACACTAGTGAGAAAATCACCCAGCGGTAATACTCATTGACAAGTTTATGTTAATAAAATACATACTTTTAAGGGCATTGGCTGGGGGGGGGGGGCACGAGATTAGAAGCAAAGGGACGGAGTGCTCGGTGGCGAAAGAGTCGGCGGCGGCCACGTGCCCGAAACGGGTTCCGGAGCGCCGGCGCTGCGCCGTCGGCGGCGCGCGCCTTCATTCACGGCCTGAAAGCGATACCCGGCTGGGCGGCGAGAGCGCAAGTGGCTGCTCGGGAGATAGGATGATCGGCGTGAATGCATAACACGGCCGCGTGGAGTGCCATTCAGCGGCGGGCGGGCGGAGGCACACGGCGCTGCAGCCGGCTGGGGAGAACTCGCCTCGCGACCGAGCGCTGGTATTTAAATTTGGCCTTCGCCTGTGCTATCACTTCGGCGATGGGAACCTACCCGCGGTGATTTGTCACACTAAAGTCTGTTCTCTGGTAAGGCGATAACCTGCACGGGAAACTCGCCGGCAAGGATTTTTCCACTTATTTCATTAAAAAGGGGAAGCAAAATTTGAAATGTGCAGATTATACCAGACATACCTTTATTAAAAAGTACACTGCACTGGAATCTCTGCATTCCCGCTAGTCTGTAATAGAAACCCTTGTACCCCGACGAAGATAACGACGACGTACATGCTTTCTCCCAGCATGTCCAAAGAACAATTGAACGGTATTTTTGGTAAATTAAAAATATCTGAAATACCCGTCCAGATCAGAGGATAATGTACAAGAACAACAAAATTAAAGGGAGAGGGGACACTTTCACTTCACATTAATATTCTCCCGCAGCTTCGCCAGGGGGGGGGGAGATAATATACATGTGTAAGCACACTTCGCATAAACTTGTGGTACAAAGTTTCAAAAACATTCCTCGAATGATTAGCTATTTTGACAATGAAAATAAACGAGTTTCATATTTTTAACGTCAGTATTACACAAAAACATGAGAAGACATTCGACATCATTTGATAGATCAATTACGCATTTCGCATTTTCTTACAAAATGTTAGAAACGCATTTCCTTTAATGAATGGTAAAGAAGTCCAAAAAACCTCTATCAGAAGATGTAGATAATAATGCATTTTTCTTATCTACATCAGTCATTAAAGAGTCAAAAAAATTATCGATTGTAGGTAGTACGTATTATATAAATAATTTTCTTTCGGTTTTTCTTTGTTCCTCTTTACAGAAGATTAAAAAACAAGAACCTAGAACACCATAACTAATATTTAGAAATGAAAAGCAAAGGAATATTCACCTCGACGCCCTTCAACAATACAAATGATAGCAAATATTGATTTATAATCATACACATCAGATTTCCAAGAAACCACAGCCGAGAGTCGTACAAGCCACATTCGCCTCGGCGCAGGAGGTCCTGCTCGAAGTGAGCGGTCGGCGCCGCAGCAGAGAGAGTTCGCGGAATCGGTGGCGTGTAGTTCCCTGAGCGAAAGGCGCCGGTGACGCCAGCCGGCCGGCGCGCCGGGACGTCCGTTCGGGATGCAAATGCCCGGGCCACGCTGACCCGCGACACGAGTGTCGCCACGGGAAGCGACACGCTCGCAAGCGCGCGTGGACGACTGCGGAGAAGACAGCGGAGACGCCGATGGGGCGGCGGGGAGGGGGGGGGGGACGAAGGAGGACCGCCAAGCGAAGTGCGCGGAAGGCGACGAACCGAGAGTTAGAGAAGGGAAGAAAACGGACGCAACGTGCTCTACGGTCGACGCAGAGTGATAGGCCTCGTTGGGGCACGTACGTGAGTAGACATCAGATATAACCTGGACGGTGAGAACGAAAGAGGATAATGAGTGGAGGTTGCAATAGAAATGACTTCAGATCGACTTTGTTAGAGTTTTAAGACAGAACTAACAAAATGCTGAAAAACCGACGGCCGTATGAATTGTAAGATGGACTGAAAGAAGACAGTAAGGTGTGGACATACCGAGATGCCGGAATGTACTATGTACGACAAAAAACAATGATGGAGAAAACGCCAAACAAGGCAGTCAAATGCTACACTGCGGAGGAGGAGGTAAAGAAGTAGACCAGCATTGGCATGTAGCGATTCGGTGGGCGAATGGACAACAATGGCTGCAACAATCGAGCAACCAGCACTGGCAAAGAGACAATAGAATCGGATAGGGCCGGACAGCGGGAACAAAACAAAAAAAAGCGTTTAAGCAGAATAGATCATGGAAGGAACGGCAAGCATGAGTGAACAGTGAGAACGTCAGAAAGTGGAGTGACAAAGACATAAGCGAAACGGGGCGATTTGGATAACACAAGAGTGAGCTCATCATGCGGTCGGAAAGAGAGGTAGCGAGAGAAGCGAGTCAGCACACACAGGTCGGTGGAGGCAGCGTGGACTCAGGAGAGGATGCTGGGGCGGGAGGGAAGGAGGGAGGAAGGGCGGGTAGCGGTTAGTCGGGCGGGCGGACACATGGGCGCACGGGCGGGCGAACAGGCGAACGGGCGGACGGGCGGACGGGCGGACGGGCGGTCGGGCGGACGGGCGGACGGGCGGTCGGGCGGACGGCCGGACGGGCGAACGGGCGGGCGGGCGAGCGGGCAGGCGAGCGGGCGGGCGCGCGGGCTGGCGGGCGGGTGTGCGGGCGGTCGGGGACTGCGGGGGAGGGCGTGCCGGAGCGAGGGCACGCTCGGTGCGGCCGCGGCGCGACCCCGAGACTCAAAGAGCCGCCGCCGCCGTCCGCAGACGCCAGCGTAATTAATGACGCTGATTACCGCGTGAAAACCCGCGACGTCTTAATCCAACGCGCGCTCGCCACGGACGGCGGACGGCCGGCTCAGCTGACGGATGGACAGCTATAATGTTCACGCGGCCCTTCAGGCCAGGGGACAGATGGTGCAATAATAATAATAATAATAATAATAATAATAATAATAATAATAATAATAATAATAATAAGAAGAAGAAGAAGAAGAAGAAGAACAAGAACAAGAAGAAGAAGAAGAACAAGAACAAGAAGAACAAGAAGAAGAAGAAGAAGAACAAGAAGAAGAAGAACAAGAAGAAGAAGAAGAACAAGAAGAAGAAGTATGTGTTCACGTCAAACTTTTCTCGTTTTTTACTTTTCAGAACAAATAAATTGATAACTTGAGTGGAAAAGTGCTAGATTCTTTCCATTAAGTTCTCTGAGAAAAAGTAAAAAATGTTACAAGATATTTATTTTTGGCTGATAATTCCATATTATTATAGAAACTATAAAAGTGATACCGAAGGTTTTATATTAATGCAAATTTGAATGATACGAACTTAAGATGATACAAACAAGCGAAGCGGAGAAGGTACCAGACCAAAACTAGGAAAGGGACAAATAATTACGAAAGAACACAGAGGGGAAGTTTCAGTATTACAATGCATGAGTGTATTGCAAACGCTTCATCAACAAATCGATGGCTGAGAACCAGACTGTTCAAAGTCCATTTAAATAACTTTTTCAGGAGCTCCATTTAAAGTTTTAGTGTGTAGTGGGTAAGTAATTAATGGTTTTAGTATGAAGGTGGAATGCTGCAGGCGCATGGAGTGGAATATTTACAATTTGGCTTGATGCACAAGATAGGGACATAGAACACAATGAAACAGAAGTGTAATTTTGTTAAAAATTGGACTTAAAACAATCTGGTTCTCAGCCCTCTAAATATTGTTCCCCACTCCTTAATGTAAAAACTTGATCACACTCACTCGATATTTTGTTACACAAGCCTCTGGAAAATATTACTTTATTCCTTGCCATGAAAAACAAAAGGCATGGCATGGCATTACAATCTATGTTCCATATGAGAAAATAACATTGACTTATTAGCCTCTTCAATGTTTGAACTTCAGAAAACTTGCATATACGAATTGAAGCATTAAAAATGGAGTATTAATGTTATTGAAACAATTGTTATCAAAATCAACCACTTGAGCAACTACGGAACTGCACAGTTGCGCTCCGTATCTTCCCGGTCGAAGATGCCCACACGCCACTGCCAAATGGAGACAATTAACGCGAAAACACGAACGCGCCCGCGGGGCGAGGCAGCGCCGGAGGGCCGCCCCCGCCCCGGGCAGAGCAGGAACAATGGCGGGGCTAACACAAAGGTCGCTGCGCCGCCCCGCGCCCATCCCGCCCCCGCTCCCCCATCGGGGACTGAGGACTGAAGGCC
>BOPP01000037.1:7037103-7047103 GCA_017312745.1 Gryllus bimaculatus
CCCCCGCCTCCCCTTGTCCTGTCACTCACGGCGCCTCTGCACACACCTCCGCCCCACACTGGCGTCGCCCGGCGACCTCCGCGAGAGCCCGGCGCAACAGCCAGGGCCGCGGACAACTACGACAAGTTCATACACTCCGTATGATCATAGGATACGTTCGTTCCAACAACTAGAATAATCTATTACGTTTAAAAACCGTCCGGAAAATATTTGTTTTTCATTTTGAATGCCAAAGAGAAATCACAGCTAAATCAATTTCTATATTGTCTGTTACCGTTCCTAAAACAATAAAAATCATCCATCATGTTTTCATTTCACTGTGATATCGTATTACACCACTTTCATACTTTGATGAAACCCTTACCATCCTTTTTTCGAAATAATCTTCAAGTAACCTATCCAGGTGTGACTCAGGATATTTCATTTTAAATTCATTAAACGCCTGAGTTTTGCAATATTCATACCCATGCTTTCAAACCACTGTTACTTAGTAAACAAATTATCGCTACTGCTTTCAAACTTGCGAAAAGTATTGTGAAACAAAATAAATACAAATATAATGCAAAATATATAATAACGTTTACAGGACTTCCTTAAAAATAACGGTGGTAATTTTAACTATTTTTGTTCTACGAAAATTTACGTTATGAGCTAATTATGATGGCAGATACGGATTCTGCGGGTCAAAATCCCCCTTGTATTAGTCTAATTACCAAATAAAGAGTTTTATTTTTTCTGGCTGTGTAATGGCGAATCGAAAGGAATCGCGTAATCGAAGGAAATAATTTATGTAATAAAAATATAATACTAGTCAGACTACAAATTTAACTAAAGGTGTTTTACTGAAATCTACTAACATAATTCACTTAATTAGGGATTTTAAAAGCTATTCTCCACAAGCAGTAACTCAAATGTTCAGTAGTTGCTGTATAAAAATCTCTCATCGAACACCGCAACTATGATTGTTCATTTCAATCACCTGAGTCTCGGACTTCCGTCTCTGCATGTTCATTTTCAAAGCGCCCGATCAATTAGAAATATGGACAGTCGAAAGTCCGGGTGCGTCGACGAAGGAAGTCTGGACAGAGGGCAGAGGGCTAATCAATACGACCCTATTGTTGGAACGTCGCAACTCAATCGATCGTTTCGATTTCTAAGCGGACTATAAAATGTTTACAACCTATTCCCATCAAAGGACAATGGCCCATGAGCGCAATAAAATGCTCCGACATCTGGGCGTTGCTTAAGGAACATACTTCGTTGAAAGGCAGGATATTACTCAAAGACATGGATTTCTCACCTTCAACAATCTACTCTTAATGAATCCATTATTGTTTGAATTGCGAAGAATACGATACTAAACGTAACGCAAATTAGGAACAGCAATTGTCAGTACTTGCGCATTGGTACTTGTAGTTAATGAGCGTTGAAGGACGACATACGATTGTGAAGTACCATTGAGAAATTTTGAATGATATTGCAATACAATTGCACAACCAGGCGGAAATATCCGATTGCATGCAATTTTTAACACATTACTTAATTTTTCCTAAATGACAAGGAATCACACACGTCGGGACAATGTTTAACGGAGTAATCGAATTTACTTCCAGAACCAACAAAAGTTCATACGATATATTTCATATTTTTATATACAAAATTAATTGCTTGTAGATTATTACCGTTCTTTAAACTATAATTCCGATGAAACCGTTATTTTTACATTGTATCAAACAATTTAATTTATTTCTAATTCCCACAAAATAATTGTCTGCTATCTCATCATGAACATAGTAGTACGGTATTTGTTAAACCAACTCAACCGACAGAACCGAGAGAGTGACGTCATACGTGCGTCACAGATTTAAAAAATTAAACTATTTGTCAAAACTACCTTGAAGGCCTAGGGTTCCTAAGCAACCAAAAACCAATATCCCTTCCTATTTACTAATTGATTAAGAAACAAAACCAAGACACTAGGGAAACGACATTCCCACGTCTTGGACGATAACGCAGCATCCGAGATAGAATTTGTGTTTCGTGAATTCGAAGTAAAGGAGACAAATGTCTCGTGTGCACTAGTCGCTGCTAGGTCCGGCGTAAGCAATATAATTATTTCATTAACTTATTTATAATTAGTAATCCAGTAGTCGAAATATTAAAAATCTGTCTTAAATAAATACATTTACAAAGTTGTGGACCTAATAAATTGGTTTAAAATTTGTCTTTCATATTTATGAACAAAAAACATTTTTGTTTGAAAATTTATTATGTAACTTTCATCTGCGGCCCCCTCTGAGGTTGAGCCCCTAGGCAGCCACGTTGTTTGCCCAGCCGCCCTTTGCAACACCCCAGAGAAAAAGAAGGAAGCGCAAAATAAATTGTAAAGATCAAACAAGGATATAAGAGAATCCAGCAAAATGAGTGCCACTCCTTTTGTTGTTTAACAACTCATCTCCGACACTCCGCCCCTCCGCCGGACCTCTACTGCACACCAAGTGAGATCGCACGGTTGGCGAGAGCCAAGTGCGAAGAAAGACGCCCTATACGGTCATGTGTTCACGCGCATTCGGACGAGTGTTTTGAGAAAAACACGCCCGAACGCGTCGTCGTTTGCCGGTACGGTGGCGCGGCGCGTGAAACAAATCAACCAGCCGCCGCGGCGCGCCGCGCCGCACCACTCCGCGCCGGCTGGCCGAGGCGGCGTGCGGCCTGCAGGCCAAGGCGTTGCGTTTCACGGGGATCGGGACGTGCGATGCAACTGCAACGGCGACGCCCGGCCATCGTCGCCTTTTTAGTGCAGCAAGAACGGATTCGACCTCGTAAAAATTTCGTGCCTCAAAAACCTCTACACGCCCCACGACACGTGTAAGGGACGCGATTTTATCACAACCCAAATTCGCTCAGTCAAGTAACGAATAAATATGGTTAACGTTGTTATTAGGTAGCTCCATGAAGATGAATGTATTACTTAAGTATTGTTTGATAGTGTTGAGGACCCATATTTCAAAATGTTCGACAAGTACGGTCGTGATGGGGTTGAGCCAGTTTCATATTTCAAGTTCCCAGAGCCTGGTATTAGACAAGATCCACACATTCACAACGCAGTAAACGTAAAACCTCTCGCCCTCCTTTAGCCCATAATTTTAAACTAAATATTCCTATTCAGCAGGTGGTTTTCATGACTTATTAATCCCGTACTATTCTAATATAATCTAAAGTTGTCATGGCTTTTGATCACTTTTGGCGTGTCGCCGATCATTTATATGCAATAAGAGCCATTGTTGTTCACAGAAAGAAAATGAAAATTATAGCCCTGTCATTCTTAATTCCGACGTGAAACACAAAAGAACGTCTCTCGATTGGTAATTGTTTACAACAGCTTGGTCGTATAAGCTGACACGTAACAACACGGGTAGAAATGCAACACGTGTCTGAGAACACAATACCTCGACGGCAAGGACCGAGAATATGTTACAGCTCTTCCAGACACGGTGGGATTTTTCACTTCGCATGATAAAAACTTAACAAGGGACACTTAATAGAAATTAATTCTGAATCGCAAAATAGATACCTACAATCGTGAAGTAAAATAAATAGGCGAAAAACGTTTTGATAAAATAAAATGAGATTTTCCTATTCAACATTTTGTCTCAATGTAAATATAAAAAAATCTTTATTTGTTTCTCCTTCGTCTTAAAATGTAATTAAATATAAATCCGATCAATTTGATGATGAAATACTTCTCTCTCGCAAAATTCGTAAAAATGCATCTACAGTGACTGTGCGCACGCATGATACAAGTGACAAATGCAACTGATTTTATATTGAAAAACTTACAGGAAGGCCAGATGGTATAGCATTTTTCCCTATTCCCATCGAACGCCTATTTCCCAAATGTCATGTATTAATTCCCCAAATTGTAGGTGTAAAGAGTAGGGAAAATAAAGAATTTTCTACATTTACGCATATACAATTTTCTATCACTTAGTTCTTTGGAGCTAAGGGCTTTTCAAATTTTCGGAGGACACGACCCCTTTGGCCCGCCCCGTACGCACGCTTTTGAACGTGTTCAAACACCGAAGAGTTCATATTCTAAGACAACGATATCCTTTCTTTCATCTCTAAGAGAACGAAATTAAGTGTACAGACACAAATAATTGATAACTACACGATTACTTCAGAGACGAGTAAAAGGGCGCAAGAAAGAGTAAGTATCCGCAGTGAAATAGAAATAGTAATGTGAAGCCTGTGAATGCGGATCGATTAAGCGCATCAATTATGCATAAAGTTGCAACGTACCAATACAATACAAACTTTACCTTCTATCTGTCTATTTGTTAAGAGAAGTGACGTTTCCATTTCGTAAGTCAGGAAATAAGCACGAATCGAGTTTAATTTTTTATTTGTTTGCTGTCAGCAACAAGATTCACGAGAATAAATCAGAAATATTTCTTCTGATCAGAGATTAATACTCCACAAACAGACCCCTTGCGCTCGCATAAGCAGCGTAGAAATAAGCTGCGCATTTGAATTGTTTATCAGCTGCTCGGGCGCCCGACATAACTTCATTCTTCAGCACGTTAACGACAAATCCACAAAAACCCTCCTACGCGCAAGTGCCGGGAATGCTATTTTGCATAATTAAATTAACCCGAAATTGATATACATCAACGGCAGAATATATTGTCTACAATCAACATTCCTGGAAAATTCATTCAGCGGGGTTCACACAAACAGCGCTGGCAGAAGCGCGTATCCCAAACGATGGCTGGCCTGATGTCATCTCTCGTAAAAAGAAAAGAAGGCGAAATCCAAGCAGCCGCCAACAGCAGAAGCGGCCGCGTCACCTCGAACGCAGAACGAACGCAGAAGCGGCCGTCGTCACCTCGAACGTCGTCGGCGCACATCGCTCGCTCCGTCGAGGAGGCACCCCATTTACCAGAATAAATAGGGCGTTTAAAAATTACCCTGTCTTTAAACATTCCAATTTAAATCTCATTCTCCTGCATTTGGCCCACGCTGATATACAACAGCGGCGGCTGGCGACGACGGCATTTGAATAAGAAAGCAGACGGAGCGCGGGCGGGTGGCGACGACGGGTCTTGCGGACCGGGGCGGTGCGGCGTAGGGACGGGGGACGGCGGCGGAGCGAGGCGCGCGCAGGGCGGGACGGGGCGGGACAGAAACGGGGCGGGGGCGGACAAGGGCGGGGCGGGACAGAACGGGGCGGGGCGGGGCGAGGCGAGGCTGGGAATTTGCTGGGCCGGCGCGGAGCGGGCGGGGTGCGGCGCGGTGGGCGTGGCAGGGGGGGAGGGATGCGACAGGGCGGAAGCGGGGGTGCGTGCTGCAGGGTAGGACGGGGATGGGCGACGCCGGGTGCGGAGGGGAGTAGCGAGGTGTGGACGTCGGCGAGGCACGGCGGAGCAGGGCAAAGCGGGGAGGAGTGAGTTAAGACTGGTGGGTGGGGCGGTGGATGGGGGCGAGGCGGGAAGCCGTTGAAATGCGTTCGATCGTATCGCGAGGCTCTCGCGGCGACAGCCTCATTGACTTTGGCAAGTGTTAATTTGTACAGAGCGTCGCGGGCGCGCGGCCCCTCGCCCCCTCGCAGGCGTCGCCCGCGACGACTCCCTCGCCGCGCCGCCGTATCTGACGGATTCCTGCATACGCAAGCGGGCGCGCCGACGCCGCGGTGGAAGACCCAGCAGATGGAAGTGAAGGCTTTGCTTAGAGCGAAGGTAATGGATTTGGCATTGCTTCTGGGAACGGAGTCGCGATGACAGCAGTGGTGGCGGCATTATTGATGGTGGACGATGAGGCAGTGAATGGAGTGCATGGCAATGGCGGCGCTGGCTGAGTTGAGGCCAGATGCAGAGCATGACGGTGCAAGGAGGATCATGGTTGAGGTGCAAGGAGGATCATGGTTGAAGGGATGATGGAAATTGTAAGCATCGCAACAGGGATGCAAGCAACGAGCATGTCATGGGTGGACGACAAGACCAGAATGATTGTGAAATCAGTCTAGAGGGGAGTGGTAAAAGGACTTTGTTGGAATGGCAGTGGGGAAGAGACGGGGACGAGAAAACGACCGTGAGGAGGTGCTGGAGACGAATCAGCGACGAGGAAGTGGCAGAAAGACAGTAGAGAGGAGACAGACAGAGAGCGAACAGGTGACAATGACAGGTCTTCTACGGTCAGTGGTGGCGCAGATACAGGTGAAGCTGACCTGCGTGAAAAAGCCTTGGAAGAGGTGGAGATGGAAGTTGAGGTTATGGCGAAGAACAGGCAGACACCGATGAGAGTCGAGGAAATCTCCTGTAGTCACTTGCAGCCGGTTCGTCCTGTCGTCTCGCGACGCACGTGATACGTGTGCACAAGTGCTAAAGCGACAATGGCTGGCCACGCGACGGACGGCCAGTTGCTTGAGGTTGCGGTATGTAGCGTTCCATAATGAACAATAGCATACCGTACTTATTTCTTAATTCCCTATCGATTGCTTTGGAATGTAGATTGGTAACCTGTTTTTGACATTGATTACATCAATACATCCGTAGACACGAGAATGAACAAAAACAATATGAAAATCCTTAAACAGCACATAAGAAAGACCTTAGAAAATACATCAAGATATGTAAGTTTAAAAAATATATTCAACATTTAGAAAAACTCGACTACGGCTGCGTTAATTATAGCACTCGTGAGGCTTGCTATAACTAAAGTTTGCACATGGACGGCAGAATTCAGAAATTAAAGATACAAAATTGCTGCTTAAAATTCTTCGAAAAGCAGTAAGAGAAATCACAATTGGAAAGATTGTTTTAAAATAAAAACAGTAAAAAAAGACATAAATGGTCTTAAACATCTGACATCCATCAAAAGAAACTGATGCTACTGTGCAATTATCGCATTTGTTTATGCATTGTGTCGCTTTTCACGCATCTTTGTTAAAAAAAAACATTGGTCAACCCTTCCTTGTAAATCCCATGTGCCTTTCAGGCGACATTTTTGTTTCACTCAGTGTTGACCTCTACTGCTAAATAATCCGTCCGAAGTGATTTTTGTGATTTGAGTTTTTTAGTGCGTCTGATAGTGTTTTGGGCTTGCATGTTTGTATGTGTTTTAGGGTTTGTCTTATCTGTGAATTGTTTAGTATTTGTATATGTCGTACGTAAGTGTACGAATGTTTTTGGGTGCATACCTGTACTTATCAGATGTAAGTTTTAATTCTTCAGAGAAGCTAATATATTCTGAAAATTAGCTCTAACCACGCATCAAGAAGAACAAGAACTATACTACTCACACACAACATACAAACAAAAATACAAGAAAAATAAAAAAAAACAGAAGGATTAGTAAACAGTACGTAATAAGGAAAGAAAGAGATATAATAGACATTGAGGCGTTCACACAAATAAGCCTCCATTGTTCAGCATACGAAAGAATTGTCGGCAAATAGTACGAACGAAAGCTTTGCAAATTATTCGTAAATTATTTTATTACAAATTCATGCCGTTCAAGGAATTCATTGAACGAAATACTGAGCTATGCGGATCATGTCGATAGTCGACTTTTTCTTGCAGACAAATATGCTGCTTGTTGTTTTAAAATAAAGGAATGATAATGATGTCAGAATCTTCTGAGTAGTGATTCCGCTTGCAAACGAGATACAATCGTTTTTCTCGTTTGCATATTTTCGGAAGTTCTTTATTTATCATTTAGATTTCAGTGTCCATAGAATGGAGAACACCTGAACGAACGACCGTCAATTTAGATAACTCACTCGTGACAAACTATTAACCCGAAAGTGAGCGAGAGCGACATATCGTTGGATGTGTGTCAAATGCATGTACTGTTATCTTGAGGTTGTGAATTAACGTGCATTTCACTACGTGACGCGATTATATCGCTTCCCTGGTAATTTTGTTTTCTGCTATCTCTATGTTGTAATTACGATCAGAGTGTGTAATGGAAAAATAACAGGCTTATCTCATGCGTTTATTTTAGCTGTCATTGTTTTTGCTTGTTTTTCCTCTTTTCTATACAACTTCGGATACTGAAATCAATATCACTCTGAAAGATTACAACAAAATAAAATTGCAAACAGTATTAGACGCGACCTGAAAGACAAAATGTTTAAAAAAAGTAATATTTAGTTAAATATTATTTATTCGTTCATACTTTATTTAGTTCCTATAAATTTACTTATTTTTTCAATACAACATTTTTTAACACAACATTTTTTTGTAAATACATAATTCTGCGTTTAAATCAAATTTAAGGCAACAACTAGTGAGAATAATCCTACTATTTTTCTAATTGTAATACGTTATGCAGATACCACCTTCACTTACGAAATTCATCTTTTGTCATCAGATTTACACTAGCGCGTATTGCCAGAATAGGATGATTCTAACGGGAAATTGAAAATGTGGATATATTTAAAGAAAATGTTAAAATTTTTCCATGAAATATAAGTCACTAAAGTTATTAAGGATTAGATAATTTAGTACGTGTTATAAATCTTTGGTCTTTCAGGCTGATATTTTGTTTCCAATTGTTTAATAATTCCAGAGAACTTAAGAGAAACCTACAACATTTACGAGTAATCAGCATGCATGTACTCTTTGCATCAAAAGTTGTTCATCAATTAGGCCTCCAACTAAAAACACCAGAAAAATAATTCTTTACATAAATTCCGTCTGCGCTAAAGCCCACTTTGCCAGTAAATCCTTGGCTAACACCCGCGCACTCACAGGGAAGCTGGCTTAAAAAGCAAAGCAGCCTTACAGAAACCACACGGAAGCCTTCCCTGGCGAGAGCAAAGGACGGATTGCTTTGTGGCAGCGCCACACACACGCTGCTACGCCGCTGCTGTTGCCGAGGTGGCGGCGGGGCGCGCGTCATCACGGCATTCCGCGGTGCCGCGACGTCAAACGTCCCACGTGCATCGCTCTTCGATCGACCGAGGGTGGAAGGCGGCCTGTCGGCGGAGGATGGGGTGGAGGTGGAAGAGGTGATCTATGACACGGGTGGAGACGGAGGCGTATCTACAGGCAAATTGGCTCTTTTATCGAGCACTGAATTTGCACTCCTGTCCAATTAATATGCACCACTATTTACAAAACAAAACAAAATTTACTTAAACAAGGTACACATAGTTTCAGTACAAATGTAAAATTATGGAAAGTATTTTATTAACGGGAAAAAGTACTAATTGCCGTAACAGATATATCGTGGTATGACCATGGAATTTAAAGAAATTGCATACCGAACAACAACTACATCCACATACTTAAAATGTTAATTAAGTTTCTAGTTAGGTGTAATTAATTTCGAATTCAATCATTTAACCCCAAAAAATTTACAAATTTAATACATTTAAGAATAATAACTTATAATAACAAATATTTTAAAATAATAATAATACAATTTTCGTTACGATGTGAAATGAAAACTTCGAAAGAAGTAAATAAGTGAAGATATAAAATATGTGTGATTACATATGCCTCAACAGCACTTTTTTAATAAAACTCGATGAAAAAGATATAGAATGGAGAAATAGAAAGTTCTGGAATGAGTAACATTACGTTACACATCTATTTCCCTTCAAAAATGTTTTATTTTCATCTTCTCGGGAAGAGCTTATTTCTTAATTAAAAGTAATTGCCAGTCCATAGTTTCCCACAAACCTACAAAGTAAAATGCTAAGAGTAGTACTTTGCCTGTAGCGCTCTTGGCACGTGCCATATTGCCATCCCCAACACATTCAACACTGATTGTGGAGGGGGCGGCGCGGAAGCGGGAGTGCGTAGGTGAGCTCGGCTCGGCTCAGCTGGTGGGACGGCGGTGTACTCCAACGCGCCGCTTTGACGGTAGAGCATTAATAATAGGCGCAGCACGGGAAAAGGCGAGGGGGGCGGTGCGCGGGATGAAGGGCGACGGGGCCCTTGGAAGTTGAGAACACGGCGGCGAGGGATCAGGAGACTGTGGCGGCGTTGGG